>CAIGRF010173369.1:0-14208 GCA_903798235.1 Fraxinus ornus
TCATGGACCATATTTAATTAATTAAATATTGGACTGGGTTAAAAGACGGGCCAAGTCTACTTGGACTTATATCAATAGGCTGCTAGAGTTTGAAAACATTGTGGTGAAAATTCATTATTCTTGCTAACACAAGAAAAGAAAAATCTTGTTGTCATTCTTGTTTTCTGTGTGAATCACCATTGGAGGCTGGAAAATTAGACAGCTTGGATTGCAGATTGTGATCATTCAAGTTCGAGAATCAGCAAAGGAGTTTGCAGAATTCATCAAAGATATAATTTCTATCACAGTTTCTATTTAACCGTGAACAGGGTCACTCGAAAAACATTAACCTTGGTATGAAGGCACAAACATAATTGTGCTCTCATACAAGACGCCAAATGAAAAAAAAAAAGATGAAGAAGAGAAATAAATTTGCTTGATGTAACGACCCGATCTTGCGCCACAGTCGTTATCATGTCATATGTACTGACGTCAAATAAGTTTCATGCGTTGTTTTCCAATCAACGAAAGCTTAAGAACACGATTACCATCCTTCCCTCCAAATCAGGCCAATAACTTCGCCATTCCCACCACGACCATCCTCCCCAATTTCAAAACCATTTGCTGTTGCTGTAGCCTGCCAAAATTCGTAGGCTACTCCACTAGACATTTCAAATCTCCCAAATCAAGGATTATCCCTCCACTCTTAATCCTACTATCAATCATGGAGCCCAATTCCTTTATTTTCAAGTGTATTTGATTCTTATCTGATTGAAAATTCTTCTAAAATTGTATCTTTAACATTAAAATGCGCTTTCTAAAACTTGAAACTATTAATTAATCTTATAAAATAATGAGTAAACCGATAACTTCAAAAATTATATCAATTTTTTTTTAAAAAAAATTACTAGAAGTTTGTCCCAACCAATACTTAGAAAATTCTTAAATAAATTAAAATAGGCTTAGGGGGTCTTGTTTTACTCGCCACTTTGCTAGCCATCACATGCCTCGATTACCACGAGCCTTAAATATTTTGAAAGGAAAATGGAGGGAGTGAGATAAATCTCAAAAAAAAAAAAAAGTGGGTCTAATTTTGTATAGATTTTAAGGAACTTCATACATAGGGAGACACAAAAACTTATGTCGAACATAGGTGGTATATGATTTTTATGCTTAGCACTACTATACTCCGGTCTAACCTTTGAACATACATAATCAACGTTCAAAAAAATAAAGTACGCATATAATCCCATTACCGTGTAAAAGCACTTACACACTTACATGTATCTAGGGTAGTGATAAGATAATTAGCGAAATGTATTGGGACTTTAACACTATACTTTGTGATGCGAATCCACGTAGCAATTGTAGCTGCGAAATCCACGAACAAATAGATCAAGCCCAAGAAAGCCAAGAATAACCGTTTCAAAGAAAGTTCGACCAAACAAATTATTGAACCATAGAACCAAGACAATTACAATAATATCTCGACCCCGTGATTACAAAATTTATGAACCTTACTTGAATTGTTGAACACCACAAGAATTTAATTCTTGATAAGTTCAGAATTAATTTGATGAAGAACAAGCAAAAAACAATATGTCTCACAATAATATTTCTCAAATTGTTTGTTTTTTACAATGAAGGGAATGAGTTTAATTTATATGGATCCCGTAAAACCTAATTAAAAATGGAATTAAGCCTTAAAAGATATCAAAAAGATATCATACAAGACTTTTAACTAAAATTGAATTCTAGATGAAGTTTGGAAAATACGTATCCAGAAATGCACTATGCGGCAACATAAGTTCCTTCACGCGTTCACATAGAACCAGTTAATGTCCTCCAGCTTGGTTTTGGTATGGAGACATGTGGCCGCATGCCTGGACACACTATGCGGTCGCATAGGTCTTCAATTTAGCTCTATTGTCCGTTGCTTGAACTACGTTGATCCATATTGTTTGTTCTTCCATGCCCAATATGAAACTTGTCACTTTGCATGTTGTGATTGAAGTTTCATCCACCGTACCTTAAACAAGTAACCACATAGCTTCTTTGACCTGTTTTGCTTGTGATCTTGTCATTGGTCCTTTCTCCACAATTAACGGATCCTTGTCATCACTAGCTCTCGTACCATGGTTAAGGTATTCCCTCCCTCTTCAAAAGGATTCGTCCTCGAATCTCCACCCATTACAAACAAGGAAAGATCAAAAACATTGAAAGTAGCAGAAATGTTATACTCACCTCGAAGGTCCAACTTATAGACATTATCATTAATCTTTTCAAGCACTTAGAATGTTCCATCGCCTCTCGATTGCAACTTTGACTTCCTTTAAGCCGGAAAATATTCATTTCTCATATGTACCCAAACCCAATCTCCTGGTTCAAATGTAATGCGCTTTCGTCCCTTATTTGGTTGAGAAGCATAATGCTTATTTTTCTTCTCAATTTAGCACCGTATCTTCACATGGATCTTACCAACTCGGCCTTCTTCTTTCCATCTAACCTAACTCTCTTATCCAAAGGGAATAAAACCATAAACAATTTCAAATGGAATATAAGAAGTAGTAGAATGTGTGATCCTATTATATGCAAATTCTATAAATGGCAAGCAATCTTCCCAACTCTTCAAGTTTTTATTGACTATAGTGTGCAATAGTTGTATAAGTCCTATTAACAACTTTAGTTTGCTCATCTGTTGTTGGGTGACACAAGTTGTAGATAATAATAGCTTAGTTCCTAATTTACCTTACAAAACCTTCCAAAAATGACTAATGAACTTTAACATCATTATCCAATAATTGACAATACTCCTAGATACCCCATGTACGTGCACTACTTCCTTAAAGAATAAATCCACAATATTGATGTTATCATCAATTTTATGACATGGAATGAAATAAGCCTTCTTACTAAATCTATCTACCACCACAAACATGGAATCTCTTCATTTCTTAGTCCTAGGTAAACTCCCAACACAAAGTCCATAGACACATCAACCCAAGACTCACTAGAATGGGTAATGACATATACAAACCTTGAGGTTTAACCTTATACTTAGCTTTTATACAAGTGATGTAACTACTACAAACCCGATCAACATCAACTTTCATCTTAGGCCAATAGAAATGTTCATTTAACATATCTAAAGATTTCCTAATCCCAAAGTAACCTATTAAACCACCATAATGTGCTTCACATACTAACAATTCTCTCATTGAGCACCTAGGTACACATAACTTATTTTCTCAAAGCAAATATTTGTCATGCCTAAAGAATTTATCGATAACACCTTTGTCACATGATTCATATATATTAGAAGAATCCGGATCAAATCCTAACAATTTAGCACCAAAAAAAGTAAGAAGTACATACCTCCTGGACAATGCATCCGCTACCATATTTTCGTGACCTTGTTTGTATCGAATAACATACGAAAATATCTCGATGAACTCCATCCACTGTGAATGCTTCTTGTTTAGTTTATCTTGACCCTTTAAATTTTTCAAGAACTCATGATCGGTGTGAATCACGAACACCTTTGGCTATAGGTAGTGCTGTCATGTCTTCAAAACTTCAATAAGTGCATACAACTCCTTGTCATATGTGGGATAGTTGAGAGCTGTTCCACTTAGATTTTCACTAAAGTAAGCTATTTTTCTTCGTTCCTGCATTAAGACAGCTCCAATATCTGTTTTTGAGGCATCACATTCAATCTCAAAACTATTTTAAAAGTGAGGTAGTGATAAAATCGGTGCAATATACGACCTATCCTTAATAATATAAAAAGCATGTTCTTGTTCAACGTCCCAATGAAATCCTATACTTTTCCTTACAACCTTCGTGAGTGGCGTGATAAGTGTGCTAAAATCTTTAGCAAAACACTTATAAAAGCATGCTAAACCATGAAAAGTTCTTACTTCAGTTATGCCTTGAGGCCTTGGCCACTCCTTGATAGCTTTAATTTTTTCCACATCTACTTCAGTTCGCTTTGTAGTAATAACATAAACAAGGAAAACAACTTTTTCCATGCAAAATGTTACACTTTTTAAAGTTTGCATAAAATTATTCTTGTCTTCAGACCACAAACACACATCTTAAATATCTTATATGCTCATTTAAATTCTTACTATATATCAAGATATCATTGAAGTAAACTACTACGAATTTACCTATATATGCACGCAAGACATGGTTCATTAATCTCATAAACGTGCTAGGTGCATTAAGTCCAAATGATATGACTAACGACTCATATAAACCATAATTAGTCTTACAAGCGGTTTTCCACTCATTCCCCTCCCTCTAATTTGATGATATCCACTTTTAAGATCTATTTTACAAAACGTGCATGATCCATGTAATTCATCTAACATAGTTATTAGCACATTAGTACTCTCCCTCCATCTATAATCATACTACATACCTTGCTGTTAACATAGCATCTATTATGAAATATCTTCTCTCTCAGCTGCTCCATATCATCCACCTTAATTTTTGTACTGTGCCGCCTTGCACCAAGTGCTTCACATTCTATTGGGTATTCCACTCCATCACTATCAGTAGTATCCTCCAACTCGGGCATCTCATAACTATTACTCTCACTCTTAGTTACTACTTCCCAATGTCACGTAAGATCATTGTCGTTTTGTTTGGGTATTGAGAAGCAATGTACCTCAAACCTAAGCATTTAAAACAATTGATATCCCTATTCATAAAAGGTTAGGAATCTGCCTTGGGTTTAATTTTATTACTCCCTCGGTCTTACTCTTTGAAACTATTCCATCACTTATATTATTATTACCCCACTTCGGTTTCCAAGGAGGATTAGAACTCGAAGAATAACTCGCCATTCTTTTTCATTTTAATTTTATCTCTACCTTCATAGTCATATGTACCACACGTCTTCAACACCACATAATGTTGTAACTCAAATTACATTGGCTATATCCTTCTTTAATCCAATCAATAATCTAGACATTGTGGCCTCCCTATCCTCTTTAACATTAGCCCTAATCATAGGTACCTCCATCTCTTTATGGTAATCATCCACACTCCTTGAACCTTGACTAAGGCTTTGTAATTTTTGATAAAGTTCTCTCTCTCTATAGGGATGACAAAAAAGCTCGGGCCGGGCCGGGCCCGGCTCGAGCTCGGTTACAACGATTCGATGCTCGGGCCGAGCCTCATTTTTTTTGCCGGTTGCTCGGCTCTACTCGGGCCAAAAAAAGCTCGGCACAAAAAACTAAGAGTCGAGCTCGAGTTTTTTTATTTTATTTATAGTACGTATAAACCGTACAAATTTTAAATTTTTTAAGTAAAAAATATAGATTTGACATTAAAAAATAAAAAAACCCGAGCCGGATTGGCCCACTAAGGCTCGAGTAAAAAGCTCGGACCGAGCCTCATTTTTTTTGACGGGCTCGACTCGGCTCGGGCCTAAAAAAGTTCGAGCCGAGCCCGAGCTTTTTTTTTCGGCTCGGCTCGTTGACATAGCTATCTCTCTATAGTAATGACTAGGTACAAATCTTCACCTCATGAGAGCTTTCAATTTACCACATGTTTCCATAGGTCTCTCATGATTCCTTCTATTTCTCACTAATTGATCCCACCATATTATTGCATAATTAGTGAATTCCTTCACTGCTAGTTTTACCTTTTTCTCCTTGTAGTAATTGGCAATCAAAGATCAACTCTACTTCTTCTCTCACTCCAAATAAACTTCACGGTCGTTTCCACTTTGGAATAAAGGAATTTTCATTTTAATACTACCCATATTATGATCAATTATACCTCCACCTCAACCACCAAAATCTATAAGATCTCTTCTAGGCCACCATTCAGGCCTATCTCTTATATTCTTCATGATCAAGATTTGGTCGTCATTCTCACTCTATACTTCATTCTCATCTTCAAATTCAGCCTTAGGATCATGCTTATCTTGCCTCCTAACACTATGAACTCTTTTTGGTTGTCCTCTTTGCGAGTACAATCACCGTACCCTTCATATCCATCCTGTCCCTAATTTCTCCAAACACTACATTCATCCTCTCAAATTGTTATTGCATAGCTTTTAACATGAAGAATTGGTTGTACTTCTTCCATAGATATAGATTTTTCTTTTGCAGACATCTTAATAACTAGAAAAAGAATAATCTTCACATATTTGTACTCAAGTGTTTCACTCAATATTGGCTTTTTTCCGATAATAAGCTCACCACTTGTAGAAGACCGAAAAAAGAAGAAGAAATAAAATGAAATTGGCCCATATTTTATTGTGATGATAAAACACCACGAGCCTAGCCCATAGAGCCTTATGCTCTGCCCACAAAAGAAATGAAAACCCAATACTAGTTCGATATGTCTTAAATAATTTTAATCTCATCGAAGTTCTCAAGCAACCATGTACGTTTTCTTTAATATATTAAATTTTTAAATAAAGTATGACAGAATTTAATGTTTCATAAAGATTGGACCCGACGGTCAAAATTTAGTTTATATAAGTAAATGTTTTTAATATTAGATTTGCGTACACGTTATTTTTCAAAAGGACCGAATTATAAGTAAAATGGAGTCTATTAAGTTCTAATCGGGAATTTATGTTGTTCCCTTATTTTGTTAATTCAATAAAGTTTAGGGAACAAGAATTGTTATTATAACTTTATTTTATTCAAATTATGTCTTTAATTTCTAACTGGTTTAGGAGATTTTATAGTTCTAGTAATAGAACTGAAAATCTTTCAAAACCTTTTCAAGATGAAGAAGAATTTGATCGAAATCATGCACATAGCCACATCAATAGATTCATTTAATTCTCATGAATCTCAAATTGCAAAAATTGCATAACTAGACTGTTCCAAAGGCAGACAAGAGTTCTATCTATGAAATAAGAAAGTTTGATTTTACTCAAGATTATGTTATCAAAACATTTGAGCAAAATATTGCTATAAAAAATCAATCATCTCAAATAAATTTATTTTCAAAAGATGCTATTCAAACCCATAGAAGAAAATTTAAATATCTTCATACGGGACTTATTCAAATTGTTGCTAAACCATTGTGTAGACTTGGATATTCTAATTCTCTTAACTCTTAGAATTAAGAGACTTCTCAAATTTGAACATTCATTACTTTCCATTTTAGAATCAAATTTAGAAAGTAGTCTTGTTTTTTTCAAATTGTTATCCAATTTACAATCAGTCTTAATGATGGAGCCATTCTTAATGCTTTGAATCTTCATATTTCGATATTGATAATTGTTCAAAATCATTTGCTTTAATATATCGAATATATTATAAGCTTATGAACACTCAACTCAATATTCAAGCTCTTCGCTCATCTCCAAAAGAAGAAAGCCTTCTTGATGATGTCAACCCTCTTCATTCTAATACCATGATTCCTAAAAGGATACAATGGAACCTTCAATCTAGATGATTACAATGGGATTTTGAGAATGCTCAAACCCTAATTCCTACTCCTTTCCGTACAACTCCAAATCAAATTATTTCATTTCCTGATGGACATGTCAAAATGAGTTTTGAAGCATCTACATCAAAAGGTCTTCAACGTTCATATTCTTCTAGATCTAGTAGTAGACTTGAAATTCCTTTACAAACTTCAAGATTTTCAACACTTTCTAAAAAATTCAAATGTTTGATCCAAACATTCCTAAGTCTCAATATACGTCTAATAAAAATGATGATTTAGAACATCCTGAATCCTATCTATGATGATTTAGAACCTCCTGAATCCTATCTTTATCTGATATGTTTCCTAATCTATCTGAAAGGTTGGATAGTCAATGTAACGTCATTTCCTCTACTAATCATAAAGAAAATGAATTCAAAACCGATTCAACACCTGTTGTCAAAACTTTTCGACATACTCTCAAAAAGACGTTCAAAAGAAGAAATTAAATCTTTATGGGAAGAATTTTTTGATTTTCCTAAAGACTAAAGGGCCTGCTCTCTTTACCATTTTCAAGTCGTTCTCTATTTTCGATTTTCCAAAATAATGAAAACGCGTTCTGTTTCCTATTTTCGAAAACACATTTTTGAAAACAAGTTAAAAATTTACAAAGAACACTCAAAACAACAATTCGTCGTTTTGGGTGTTTTCAGTTATAATCAAGCCAAAATTTCCAAAACGCATTTTGGGTGTTTTCAAAATACCAAAACGAACACATTTTCAACAATCTAAAAAATAGACACACAAAATACAAAACTCAAAACACAAAACTGAAATACAAAGAGAACACCCCCTTAAGTTTTTATGAGTGGGCACATTTCAAAGTATTTCGTAAAAAAATTTCAAAACCCAAATCAATTCAAAATACCCATGTTAATAAGAAAACATGGAAAACTTTTTCCGATCGAACTTTTCAATCTGAACATCCCCTGATGCAAGAAATAGTTGTCTCATGAAAATACTGAAATCATTGCATCACCCCTTAAGAAAATTCCTATCTTTACTGAAAGGTTTGATGATTCTATTCCTACATCAAAAAATATCGAAAACATTCAATCCCAGAACAATTTTACCAATGTTGTTCTTCAATCTGTTTGTACTCAATTAAATAGAATTGAGTCTAATTCTGAATCTGAAGCATCCTCTTCTAGAAAGAAGAAAAAGATTTCAGATATTATTTTCAAACCTATTGATCCAAAAATTACTCAATTAAAAAAAGATTCTTTATCTTCTGATTCAAAAGATTTTAAAAAAACTTTCTTTTCAAATATCTAAATTAAAATCTTTCAAAAATATCAATTCTATTGATACTTTAGAAGATCTTGAGGCTCAATTTATTGAAAATAAATTTTCTTAAATCAATAAATTGAAAGGTCAAAATTCCAAACCTCCATCTTATTATTCTTGTTCTTGTTCTTCTTATACTAATATGTTATATGAAAAAAGGAGACCTCAAGTTTCTTTTTCTGGTGATGAAATCATCGAATGGGAACTTGATGGATTGACAGAATATCCAATTATTCAAATTCTTGAAGATATGGTTGTATGTCATGCAGCATGTATTAGTAGAGATATCAACATTCATATTGCTTTCTGTAATATAATTTGTGTTATTACTGGTCAACTCAAGCACTGGTGGAAAAGTATCTTTCAGAAGCATATTGAATTAAAATCGAATTTGCTATCAATAATCACAATCAAAATGATTGTTTCAATACTCAAACATTTTATTGGCACTTCTGTACTTCTTCAATATAGAACATCTGAAATTCTTTGAAATCTCAATTGTCCAAAACTTCGTGATTTTCATTGGTACAAAGATATGTTCCTTACCAGAGTTTTAATCCAAGAATATTGTAATCAATTTTTTTGGAAAGAAAGATTCATTTCCGGACTTCCAAAACTCTGCTATAAGAGTGAGGAATTCTATTAAACTTCAAAATAATGATATCATTCCTTATTACTCTGCAATGATTTTAAACTCAAAGCAAAATTGAAATCAGAAAGATTTGAAAGTCGTAAAGAACTTGGATCTTTCTGTGAACAATATGGTTTTGAGAAAATCATTCATCCATCCTTAAGAATGAAAAAGAAAAGCATTCTTTGTCATTTAAGAAAAAGATCTTTTCAAAAACAACGATATTTCTGAAAACAACAATCATTTCAAAATCATCATCTCAAATATTCAAAAGGAAAAAAATTTAGAAAACAAACTCCTAAAACTTCGAAGTTGCCTATTGAAAATGTAATCAAACATGACATTATTCAAACAAATGTCCTATGAAGGGAAATATTAATAATCTTCAAATTGATGAAGTAATAAGGTTGAACTTTTAAATCTAATCAATTCTTGTTCGGAAGAAGAATCTAACTTTTAACTTGACTTTGTTTATCAACATCAAGAAGACTCTGATGATGAATAAGCTCAAAATCCTCTAATTCTGATACAAGTCAATGTAAAGAAATTTGTGGTTGTAAAACCATAAATGTTCTTACTAAAGAAGAAGAATTCAAGAGATAATTGAGAAGATTGAAGATCCTCAAATAAAGAAAAAGGTTCTCTCTTCTCCTTCTAAATTCCCCAATATCTTCGATAACTCCATTTAATATGAAGAACATATTAAATTGGTTTAATACTGAAAGTTCATCCTCTTCAAAAGTCTCATGTTATGAATTACACTCAGATATTAATGAGATGAAATCTCAAGTTTCAATTTTGGAACGTCAAATGAAAGATGTTTGTGTAGAAGTTGCTCTCTTGAAAACCAAAAGTTTGGAACAAGAGATGTCCAATGATACTTCTAATTCCTCTTCTGGATCCTCTTCTGACGAAGATACTCTCTCAACTTCTCATGAAGAATTTCAAACAGAGGAAGAAAAGGTTAATGTTATCAATCGTATTCAACTTCAAAAATGGTACTACAACATGAATATTGTGGTTAATAAAGAATTCAAACTTACTATTAGAGTCTTAATTGATTATGATGATCAAAATTGTATTAGAGAAAATCTTATGGTGCTGATCAAAATATTTTTGAAAAAACTATTGAGCGTGTTATGACGCTGATGACAAAAAATTTACCATTTAATTTAAACTTTCAAAAGCATGAATTTGTAATTCAAATATTTTTTTTAACAATATTTTTTATTTAGTCAAAGATTTAGACCAAGAAGTAATTTGTTTGAGCCTTTTTTATTGTTCAAATTTATTCTTTTCAAGTTAATTCAAAAGGACTAACTATAAATATTTTTAACCAAGAAATATTTTTTAAGCTACAAATCCTCCTTTTTATAAAGATGTTAATTCTTCAAAAGAATTATCTATTTAAAAAAATATTAATTTTAAGAAAAAGCATATTCCATTTGTCAACAAAGAAATTAAATTTCAAAAAATTGAAGAGCAATTACAAAAACTCTTTAATAAAAGAAAATTTTCAATTTTTCAAAACCAGATTGAAAATTAAATATGTTCTACCATTCCAAATGCTTTTTGGGATAGAAAGAAACATGTTGTTTCACTTCCTTACAATTTCGATTTTCATGAGTCAAGTATTCCCACGAAATTTCGTCTGATACAAATGAACAAGGAGTTGCTCGATCACCGCATCAAGGAAATTAATGATTTACTTGATATCCTTGATAAAGGATTGATATGTCCAAGTAAATTTCCTTGGAGCTGTTCAGATTTTTATTTCAATATTTCTGATGAAACTGAACGAGGAGTTCCCCATCTCGTTATAAATTGTAAACCCCTCAATAAAGCTCTTCAATGGATTAGATATCCATTACCTCAAAAGAAAGATATGTTAAACAGATTATTCAAAGCTGTTATCTTTTTTAAATTTCATATGAAGCCATGTTTCTGACAAGTTCAAATTGGAGAAGAAGATAGATACAAACCTACTTTCAATATTTCTTTTGGATAGTATGAATGGAATGTTATGCCACTGGATCTAAAAATGCTCCTTTAGAATTTCAAAAAATTATGAATGATAATGTCAATCATTATTCCAAATTTATCATTGTTTATATTGATGATATTCTAATTTTTTCAGAAGGTTTAGATCAGCATTTTAAACATCTCAATGCATTCATTCATATCATTAATAATAATGGTTTAGTTGTTTCAACTAAGAAAATTGTTCTCTGTCAAACACGTATAAGATTCTTAGGTAATACACTTCCCCATAGCATACTTTAGTAGTCCAAAATGTTAAAAAAAACTATCAAAAGTATCCCATACTTATCAATTATTGATCCACTTGCATGATGCATCGACATAGGATATGTTGGGGCTATTAAAGTATATTCCAAAAGAGTTTAATCAAAAACAGTTGGTTAGATTTCCCTCATGTGTGTGGACTGGACCCCAAAAGATCTATTCCACTATCAAAAAAGAAATTTTGTCAATAGTATTATGTATTTAAAAATCTCAAGATAATTTGATCAATAAAGAATTTGTTTAAAAACAGAATGCAAAGCTTCAAAATACGTTCTCAAAAAGACATTCTACAAAAAGACGTCAAAAACCTTGTTTCAAACAAATTTTTGCAAGATGGCAAGCTATTTTGTCTTGTTTTGATTTCAAAATAGTACATATATATACAAGGAAAATCTAATGTTCTTTCAGATTTCTTCACAAGGGAATTTAAAGAGAGAGAACTTTATTTGTGAAAATAATTAAGGAGATTTTCAAATTGAGAGAAATTTTCAATATGAATTCTTCCTCTAAGAAGAATAAAAAGAAAACTTTAATTCATACACTTTCTATTCAAGATTATATTCAAGGTTCAAAGAGAGGAGAACACAATTCATCTTCTACTTCTCAAAAAACAACACAAGCTTCAAAAACTTTGTCCATTTCTACATTTCAAAAACTTGGAAATTTTCAAAATAAAGATATTTTCAATATACTAGAACGTCACCTTCAAATTTCAAAAAAGCCATTCAACCTGGTTTAGGATAATTACCTAACATTAATCCTTCAAAATCTTTTCATTATTTTACTAAACCTATTCATTTATCCATTCTTGAAATGAAAACTTCATGGGTTCATAGGTATTCTCTCTAAATGAATGCCTTTAAGATATTTTTCCTTCTCAATTTTATTATATGTCCCAAAATATAAAAAAAATATAAAAATCAAGGGATTTTTATGAAGCCATCCTCATTAAATCAGGATCGGCTATTATAAACCCATACTCCAAATCCTCAAAAACCTAAACAAACTGATCTTTCAAAAATTAGTATTCAAAGGATATTGTCTTATGTAGGCTTGGGACAAAACCCAGGGGATAAGAAGAGAATGCGTTATCTGAGGATGAAATATGTGACTCTCGTTTCAATTTTTTTTTACTATCAAAATGCTTGGTATCGTATTGTTTACTTTAGACAAATGACTCACCTCTAATTAATATTTTCAACCAAGCATTGCCTTCAATTTTTTCAAAATGGTTTCAAACTTGGTTCGACTATTTTGGACTTGATGAGATGATTTTACTGAGTCTTACTCGTCAATGATTCGAACTATTTAAAAAAGAGGCAAAAACATTTTTAATGCCACAACAAAATATTCTGTTTCAATTCGCCTACAATTTCAAGATTTCATGGATCTTTTGCTAGGATTTCAATCTTGTTCAAAATACAAATTCTAAATTTAATGTTGAACATATAATTCGGAGACTCAAGATTATTAGATGGTGGTCCAAATTTCATGAAATGAATTGCTATCCAAAAGCTGTTGTTTCATGGATTCAAGAATAAAAGAACGTTAGTATTCCAAAACCTTCAAAGAAAGAACAAGAAAAACAAGCTGATTTTCTTACAGAAAAATCAAGACTATTTGCTATGTTTACTCAATGTAACGTGACGCTAGAAGAATAAGCAATTATTTTAGAGAAAATAGCTTTTTTGGCAGAATCTACCTTAAAGAGATCAAAGTTCTTCTCAAACAAAATCAAATTCACAAACTGACTATGCTCACAATAATGAGGAAGGATACTTGGGTATAATCATTGATGAATTAATAAATCAAAAAACTCGAAGGGATTCAAACTGACTATATGAACCCAATTTTTTAGAGGAGTTCAAACAATACAGGGTGAATGCTGCAAGAGAGAAATTATTTTAATTATGTCTCCCACTTCAAAAGTTATTTTTATCAGCTTTGCCATCATTCAAAGCAAAAGACAAGATTAAAAATGACAATAACCTTTAATAATGAAAACTTTAATAAAGGAGATTCCATTTTAATCAACTTCATTAAAGCTACTTTATGAAAAGTTGAAGCATTGTTGTCCTTCGCTAGCTGGCGGATATTATTTCAAGTTTGGTGGATGTCGTATTCAAGATTCTTCAAAAGAATTTAATTAAGATTTCAAATACGGAACTTCAAGTATAAATCAAGCTCAAGATAGAAGTTCTCCTCAAGAGTTTTTTAGCGGAAGAAAAAAAATTCTTCAAGAAACTTAGAAAAATTCCTTGTAATTTTCTAACTTTCCTTGTATTCAAAATCTTGTAATTTCAATACTTAAAATTCAATGTTTCTTCAATAAATTTATATTCCATCAAAAGTTTCTATAAAAATTGGATTTTGCCAAAAACCATATAAGTACGACTGTATGAATCTATATTTCAAAATTTTTAATTTGATAACGAAATGCACCGATGATATCTATTGATATTCAAACTCATGGGTTAATTCCCCTCTTATAAGTTGATTTGATATGCTTGAGGCGTGGATGATAGTAGAGGAAAATGCAA
>CAIGRF010173379.1:0-14889 GCA_903798235.1 Fraxinus ornus
TATAAATTAATTTATTGTAAATAGATATAAAAATAAAAATAAAAAATGTTTTTTTAATTATTAATTAAAACCTGATTTTGGAAATATGAAATTTGAGTTAGGATTTATGAAAATGGTAATCTAAAAGTAGGATTGTTTGTAATTTCCTCTATTATTTAGCACAAATAGTATCGAACACCTCGTGCATGTAATTGGGCTCCCATTTCCTTCTGGGTCCATTTTCATAGCTTTTTTTTTTTTTTTTTAAACTGTGGGTGTCCGAGGCATTTTGCGCCCACCTCGACTAATTCTACGGGGTTTTGAAGTTTATTTTAACATGTGGATGACCAATGAGGAGTAAAGTCAAGGCCTGACTAATTGAACAGCCCCTCAAGATTACATTTTCATAGCTCGTCTTATCCCTTGTTTGACAATCATTATTTTCAAATCATAAATTTTTGAATTTAATTGAACTTATAATTTAGTATCATAATTGTTATTACCTAAATTGTTATTAAATGTCAATTATATTAAATAGCATTACTCATAATCTTTGCCAAACAAACCAAATACATTGCATATTAGTCAAATTTCAATCGTGATAACGATGAACCTTTCAAAAGTTGGAATGCGTGTCATTTTGACTTGAAGAAAGCATTTGTATGCTCCAATAACTAACCAAATTATAAATAAATAAGAAACATCGCAAAAATTATGCTTCTAGTCTTATCCAAAATGAAGAATGTTTTAATGCTGTTAGGATATCAATTGACTGACCTGTGATAAACCTTCACCTTCTTCCAGAAGTCGAAAAATTCTTACCCATCCCCTACGACTCTAAGGAGAGGTCTTAGTTTTCTTGCAAAGTACCATCATAATTATTTTTTATTTCAAAAAAATCTCTTCCAAACAAATTTTAATACTGATATTTAACATGACGTATAATTTTATTTCTTATACATATATTATATTGTTTACTATACTATTCAATATGTACCGAGTTGTTTGAAGAGTTCATTTCGATTTTACACTCGGTACTTTAGATGATAGGAAAGCTAATTTCTTCTGCTGTTCTCTTCTCTTTTCACGAAGCTAGGGATACTATTTACTGTTAAACATCGGACTTAGGTAAGAGTTTCTGATAGGTCTTACGATGTATCAGTTGAGTTTTCGGAGTCGAAACATAATGAACATGAAATAAAGTTATTCGAGTAATTCAAATGTTATAAAATAAATTTATCAGTTGACTTTTCGGAGTCGAAACATAATGAACATGAAATAAAGTTATTCGAGTAATTCAAATGTTATAAAATAAATTTATCAATTTTTCTCGAGTTTCGTTCGGTGTGCAATCCAGAGCGAAATGATAGAAATAAATAGTAGAGTTGGGAGATGTCCAACAAAACACATAGAGCATGAGCTCGGCTCGTTACCCATAAGCTCGAGCTCGTGGCTCGTTATAAATGCTCGGCTCGTTGCTCGTGGGAGCTCGGCTCAGCCCACAAGCTCGTACTGTAGCGA
This sequence comes from Fraxinus ornus, assembly GCA_903798235.1. Lineage (NCBI taxonomy): Eukaryota > Viridiplantae > Streptophyta > Magnoliopsida > Lamiales > Oleaceae > Fraxinus > Fraxinus ornus. The sequence goes on from CAIGRF010173379.1 coordinate 1,501, forward strand.
GCCAAGCCGAGCTATTCGGCTCGGGCTCGTCTTTTTTGATTTTTTGTAACTATCCTTCTATATGTAAAAAATAAAATAAATAAAAAATAAAATAAAATAAAATAAAATTAGACGAGCAGCTCGTCAAAAACGAGTCGGCCTGCTCGGCTCGTGCTCGTGCTCGGGCTCGGGCTCGTCAGCTCATGAGCAGCTGTAGTACGAGCCGATGAGCCGCTGGCGCGATTGCCACCACTAAAAACACATCTGCAATGGTCAAAATACTGAAAAGTATATATTAAAAAAATTTATTTTTCAGCACCATTCGATTTTTATAGCATCAGTTTGGTGCTGTGGCTTGAGGGCACGACAATGGAATGAATAAAAAATGATGATTCGATACATGCAACAATAGGAAATTTCTTCATTTTCTGTTTTAAGGTATGGTAGTCGTTTTCATGTTAGTCGTGATCATTAGGTAACGCTAAACAACTTGTTGGGATTAAATATTGCAAACAATTTGCACATAATCGAGTGGACCATCAATTTATTTGTAAATAATTAGAAAACTACAAATTTAGCTGTACACGAAAATAAAATAGTGCCAAATTGGTGACCGAAAAGAAATTCCGCATTTAAATATATTTTCAAATGAATAAATTAAATTTGGTGCTTGACTTGGGATGAAAAAATGGCCCCGTTCAACCACCTTTCTTGTCTATTAATTTTCAACCTTCAAAATTGATTTTCCGTTAGTATATTATGTTTTGGTTAAAAGGCAATTCAATATTTTGTGGCTTTCTTTACAAAAAACGAAAAAAAAAAACATTTCGTGGCTGCTAAGGTTTCAATTAACTTGCAAAGCAAGAAAGAATAATATAAAATTTATTCGTTTGACCATATTTGAAACAAAAATTATGGTAAGTGTACATTATATGGGTTACATCATGATATGCATTATGTACAAATTTAAAATTATTGGACGAGAAAGTGTGTTGTTTATAAAAATTGTCCAATCATGTGTCGACATATGACACAGTATAAAAAAAAATGTAAAATAAGAAGTACATATTGCATGGTTGTTGAAACAATTGTAAAATTGTTCGACAAAATTTTTAAATTGGGCGGGATTTCAGATTAAAGTTGGAAGATTTTACATGAAAATAAATTTTAGTTATTCTTACAAATATGATAAGCTAAAATATTAAGGGCGTGTTCGGTCGTGCTTAAAATTCAATTAAAATTGAAAATATGGCCGTTATTAAGTCTCGGTTCACTCGTCTAGTAAAAGTCAACAATAACGACTAATTTTTCAATTTTAATCTCTACCGAACACGCTCTAAGTTATTTGCAATAAAATATTAGATTATGATGAATGTCAATTTAATCTTTTCAAAATTTCTTGATAATACAATGAAATATACTCGAGTTTTGATTCTATTATTTCCCTTTTATTCTTTTTCTTTTCCTTAGTTTTTTTTTTATCAATTATCAACACGATTCTTTAAATTTCTTTTATTGAATTTTGACTCTATTAATTCCCTTTTATTGAATTTTCTGACAAGATTTTAACAAGACCTCATTTTGATGCTCCAAATTTTTTATATTTAATTGCATTATTTTTATTTGTTTTGTATTTTTTTTCCAACAACGTTTTTAACGAGACAATTATTGTGTAAGATAAATGATTATTTAGTCTTATGAAGATATCTATGAGTTTGTATCTTGATCAGTTTGTAATTCTCATTATTTTTTAATTCGAGGGAACATGTCAACACTTGCATCGACGACATTGGCCCGAGGGACAACTAAGCATTATTCCGAGTCTTTTTTGGATAAGGATAATTCCGAGCCTTATTAAACGAAGTCTAACCAACATTTAAATCGAAGTATCGAACTACATTTGATAGCAACCTCACATATTAGCGTTAATTCATTCGTTTGAATTCTCCAAGAATACAAATGTGAACACAAATATGAAAATGGGACAACCACTTTAGTATTATTTATGTCACTATAAAACTTCTACTCGCTATCAAGAACATGTTGTAGCTTAGGGACCACTCGCTCCATGATAGAGTTTTCTGCATCTCAATTAATACAAGATTTACTCTCATATACTTAAAATTTGAACAATTTATCAAATTATACCATACTATAATACATACCGCTTTATCGATCAAAGCAAAAAAAAAAAAAAAAAAAAAAANACAAATTTAAAATTATTGGACGAGAAAGTGTGTTGTTTATAAAAATTGTCCAATCATGTGTCGACATATGACACAGTATAAAAAAAAATGTAAAATAAGAAGTACATATTGCATGGTTGTTGAAACAATTGTAAAATTGTTCGACAAAATTTTTAAATTGGGCGGGATTTCAGATTAAAGTTGGAAGATTTTACATGAAAATAAATTTTAGTTATTCTTACAAATATGATAAGCTAAAATATTAAGGGCGTGTTCGGTCGTGCTTAAAATTCAATTAAAATTGAAAATATGGCCGTTATTAAGTCTCGGTTCACTCGTCTAGTAAAAGTCAACAATAACGACTAATTTTTCAATTTTAATCTCTACCGAACACGCTCTAAGTTATTTGCAATAAAATATTAGATTATGATGAATGTCAATTTAATCTTTTCAAAATTTCTTGATAATACAATGAAATATACTCGAGTTTTGATTCTATTATTTCCCTTTTATTCTTTTTCTTTTCCTTAGTTTTTTTTTTATCAATTATCAACACGATTCTTTAAATTTCTTTTATTGAATTTTGACTCTATTAATTCCCTTTTATTGAATTTTCTGACAAGATTTTAACAAGACCTCATTTTGATGCTCCAAATTTTTTATATTTAATTGCATTATTTTTATTTGTTTTGTATTTTTTTTCCAACAACGTTTTTAACGAGACAATTATTGTGTAAGATAAATGATTATTTAGTCTTATGAAGATATCTATGAGTTTGTATCTTGATCAGTTTGTAATTCTCATTATTTTTTAATTCGAGGGAACATGTCAACACTTGCATCGACGACATTGGCCCGAGGGACAACTAAGCATTATTCCGAGTCTTTTTTGGATAAGGATAATTCCGAGCCTTATTAAACGAAGTCTAACCAACATTTAAATCGAAGTATCGAACTACATTTGATAGCAACCTCACATATTAGCGTTAATTCATTCGTTTGAATTCTCCAAGAATACAAATGTGAACACAAATATGAAAATGGGACAACCACTTTAGTATTATTTATGTCACTATAAAACTTCTACTCGCTATCAAGAACATGTTGTAGCTTAGGGACCACTCGCTCCATGATAGAGTTTTCTGCATCTCAATTAATACAAGATTTACTCTCATATACTTAAAATTTGAACAATTTATCAAATTATACCATACTATAATACATACCGCTTTATCGATCAAAGCAAAAAAAAAAAAAAAAAAAAAAAATCGGGTAAATTTTGATAGGCGACCGTTCTTATCAATAATTTTTGAAAAAATCTTTATAAAATAAAATTCTGAAACTAATCCATTAATGAAATAAAAAAAATAAAACAGAATATCTAAAATCAGTTTTTCGAGAATTCGAGCCTATTCGAGTGAAATAGGGGTCAACAATCTCATTATGACTTTGCGTTGAACATGACACTGTAATCAATCAAAATAAAGACCAAGTTGGAACATTTTCAACAGTCAAATCACCCCAAGTAGAACCTTCCTTAGTCCAATTATCATTTTTATTATAAAAAAACACTCACATTTCTGACATTCCAACATTTAGAAATACCAACCATATTACATTTAGAATAATTTCATATGTACTAAATGGTTTACTTAATAGTTTACTTAAAGGTCAAGTGGCGCTAGACGCCCCTCCAATAGGGGCGCCACTTGACCTTTAAGTAAATCATGTAGTAGAACTTGTAGTACATCTAGTATCTCCCTTACATTTATATCAAATCTTAAATAATATGTTACATAAATCACGTGACACTTTATTATTAGACAGTTTAAAATACAGTCAATTTTTTCATCCAATTATTTCACTACACATCATTTTTTGACACACTTTCTGAATGTCATTTTCTGGACAAATAGCATACAAATTTTTTTATATGGATGGAATATACAGTTGTTGAGATGACATAATTTAATTAGGCCATGTTTGGTACGGATTAAAATCAGATTTTAATCTAAGGGCGTGTTCGATAGAGATTAAAATTAAAAAATTAGTCGTTATTGTTGACTTTTATTAGATGAGTGAGACCAAATAACGGCCATAATTTCAATTTTAATTGAATTTTAAGCACGATCGAACAAGCCCTAAGTCAAAGTCAAACAATCAATATTAACTACATCATTCATGGGTTCCACAATATTTCAACCATACATATTAATTTCCATTGAACACTCTCTTATTTTGTCAAACTTTATTTTTTATTCAAAATTCAATGAAATCATACTGCTGACAATTATGTAAACCAGCCCAGCCCGCAAGTACATTCCATTAAATACATCAATATCCCCTGACCTGTCAAGATATATCCAATAATTTCATTCGAGATTTATTAATTAATAATCGAGATAAACTTATCATTTAGTGTAATGATCAGATAATCATTCAATACATTTATTGTTTTTTCCTCCAGACTTTTATGCAATTGCTGTTAAATTATTAATTAATTCTAAAAGATTTATTATTGTATAATTGTCCTGAACAACTATATTATTAATTATTTTTTGAGCTTTGCTAGTGGTACATTATGGTATACATAAGGGTGTACACCTCCCTTACATGGGATGAGACTCACTTAATATTTTATACAAGTGAGTCTCACCCCATGTGAGGGGAGTGTAGACCCTTATGTACATCTTTTGATGTACAAGTAAAAAAATTCTTATTTTTTTTTAGAAAAATGATGGAGTACATCAAGGGATCCATCTGGGTGTCCCGAGCCAAATTAATATTGATCCTAGTCGAGTCATTGTTTGGCTTCCATTTTGGAGAATTTATAAATTTTGAAATGATGATTGATTGGAGAACATGCGATTGAAAAATAATGAAAACTCTTAGATTTGTGCAATATTATTTTATTTAGAGAATGTGTTGTTAAAATTAAAAAAGAAAAAAAATTAAATTTTTTAACGAGGGCCAAACAATGGTCGAGTGTGTTGAAACTCGAGGTTTCTACTTTCGACCAACATCTATAAGGTGGGATAGTCCATGACCATTCCTATATCTAGTTGAATGTGAATTTTGTACATATCTCCATCAATTTCCCTTGGAACAAACTACCACACCAACATGACTCACATCGTAATTATAAAACCTCTCGAGCGACAGTCTCCCCCATCCATCTTTTTATAATAGAGAAGATCAAATACTTCATGAGGTCGACATCTTTTTTCATTGCCGCACACGTTACCACGTCGAAAAATCACCTTCATGGAATTTCTCACAATCATGATTAATTCGACTTATACCTTTATCGAAGAATTCACACCTGTTCAAAGATTTATCGTGCAACTTCAAGTGACTAAATATATGACACGACTAAGTTCATATCAAAATGTTAATATAATATACAATCCGATGACGTAGAAAATTTTATTCTTACATATCTAATAAAATGTGCTCAAATAGAAAAAAGACACAAATTATAAAAGAACATAGACAATATATAACACAACTGAAAAATCGTGGACTTAAGTAAGGTTCAATATCATTTTGTGTCCTAGTCTAACCTTAATTTTGAGATACTTATATTCACGAATACAACCTAGACTTTTAAAGATATTTTGTTTTTTCAATTTTGATATACTATAAAATAATTAACAATAATAAAATAAATTCGAATCTAGTACTAACTAATCTTGTTGTTAATTGGCAAACCCTAGGGAAATGATAACTAGTGGAGGTTTTATTATAGAAAAACTGGACAAAAAACAGCCGTCGATCCCGGAGATTTCCAGCTCAAACAAATCCCACCGCGGCGGCGGTTTCAATATTGGTAAAGCTTTCGAATTAGAATTAAGATTTTGATACATTGATAGAAAAATTGTAACAATGTAATAACACATTTTCAATTGACAACAAATGATTTAATGAGGATGTTGACTGTCTTTAAAACAATCCAACGATTAGATACTATGAGATATTATGTCAAAAATTATATCAAATATTATGTTGCGATAGCACGATTTATGAATCGATCCAGCATTACATGCGCGGGCACGTATTCATTTGTTGCACACTTGCACTTCTAGAGAGAGTCAGAACCATTTCATAAGCATCGTCTTTAGACTTTAGAGTTTGTGGGATGATTATTGATTTATTTTTTTTTAATTTGAGAAAGATAAGATTTTATTTTTATTTTCTTATTTAATTTATATTATCGTATATAATATATCATGTGTGTCGTAAATATCTAAAAATGGGTTCAACAATAATGTAAAAGTTCGGGCCAATTACACAAGAAAACCGAATCTCAATCACATCTACATAGCCGCACATGAACCAAAAATATGTATACCTATTTGTTCTTCTTTACTTTTAACAACACATCTTTGGGTAAGAAATAAAGACATTTTGGCGCACTACCCTACTGAATCAAAACCAATCGATTCTAGCGTGATTCAGTTTCATCGCTATATACAAACCAAATAATTTCGTGAATAGAATTCTCAATGAAGAATTGATCAAATCAGACGATGCTTACTTTTAATCTCACACGTCTCTTTTTTTAAGGTTACACCTATCCGACTTATAAACAAGTTGAAAAATCTATAGTTAATATTTCATTTCACCTAGGTTAAATGATGTATCGAATCGGTCAAGATAGTATAATTTAACACTACTTTTTCATAACACTATCAATTATTTTATTATATTGGTTCATCAATAAGATCTCGATTAGACTCCAATCACTACCTTGCGCAATGGTATCAGGATCGAGTCAAGACTGGTTATAAAAAAAATGTATTTATTTTTTGGAAACGGCTAAACCAAAGTGTTAATATTAATCTCAATTAGCTGACCATAATAAATCTGATTACTGAAGTCAAACCACAACATTACACACCGAGTTGTACGATATATAGGATTCTATAACCATGTGTTGGATATCAACGTCTCCCCCAAAACACGTTTGGTCTTATAGTCACTACCTCTCCGAGTCTTCCCAGTTCCATTCACTTCTTTTTCCTCCAAAAATCGAATGATTTTAGAGAGAGGAAAGAAACATTTACTTGCACTGATATATATTATACGAATTTATGTATAAAGAGGAAGAAAAGTCGCTATAGAATTTGAATTCTTGATTGGTACATGCAAATTCGCCACTACAGTGGCAGTGAAATGGGTTCCAGCCTAATTGGATCCTCTGCCGCCGGGTGGTGCAGGCGGCGGTGGCATAGCAGCAAGAGTTGCGTGAAGAATGGAAGTAATAATTGCAATGAGAAGTGGGTTTTGTCTTCAACTTTTGCGTATTTTTTGTTTTCCTTTGTGGTGTTGGGATCTATTGGGAGTCTGTATGCGCGGTTAATGCTCACGGCTAATGTGCGCGGGGGGGTATCCTCGGGATGTCAAGAGGACAATGAAGGCTCATGGGCTATCGGTGTTTTCTATGGAGATTCTCCCTTTTCCCTCAAACCCATCGAAGATGTAAGTTTTGGTTTTTTCCTTTTGTTTTTACATAAGCTCTGTGTTTTTTATTTACTTTTTGAGGTGGGGTTAAGAAAAAAATAAAAATAACTTATATGTTTAATTACAAATAAAATATTTTGGATTTTTGTAGTTCTATCTGTTCTAGGTTTTTATGGGTTTATTTTTCTAATTTTTAAATTTTCTAAATCAGGTTGATGACATTTGTTGAGTCAAAAGTTGATTTTAATTGAGTTCGTAATCCTGAGTTTTGTGGTATCTTGTTATCTGTCGAAAATGGGGTTACAATTTTACCCGTGGGATAAAAAATTTTAGTCTTAAATTCTTTATTTTGTGGGTTTTCTTCCATTTAGCTTGTAAATTTCGTGATTTTTTTCTACCTTTGTCTTGGATGTTTCGAAAATTTGACAAGTTTCAAGTATTAGTAAATTTGTGAGTAATTCTTGATTTTCGTAATTAAATTTTGCTTATGGGTTGAAAATTGAAATGTAAATGCACATATCCAAATATGTTTTATGTTGCTTGGCTTTAGTATTGATCTATTTATGGGTTTGAAGTTTTGAAATACTAGTTATAATTTCATCAGTTCTTATGAAATCTGGGTGGCAGGTAAATGTATGGAGGGATACGAGTGCAGCATGGCCTGTAGCCAATCCCGTGGTCACTTGTGCTTCACTTTCCGACGCGGGGTTTCCCAGCAATTTTGTTGCTGACCCTTTTCTTTATGCACGGGTGATTTTTTATTTCAATTCTTTGATTTTGTCATGTGTAAAAAATTCATTAGATTTGCTCTTCAAAAAGTTGGTTTCGTGTTCTGTACTTTTATGTATTCCTGTCTATGTGCATTTTGCTGTTATGAGCTGGTGGCAATAATGTTTTGTGGTAGGATAATGATATGTATCTTTTCAGTTTCCATTCCTGTATTGTTTCCATCTGTCCTTCATTTAATCACTTTCGTGATTTAATGGGACTTGTCACCTCCAATAGAGCCTGTCCAACAGTGATTTGAAACATGGAATTGAATTTGTGGATTCTCGATACAAAGATATCGAGGGGACGCATCAAAAGGGAGCTGCTTTTCTGGATATTTTTTTGTTTAATTGGCAGATGGGGTCAGGGGATCTGTCAAACATCCTGGTTGTAAGGAATCCTATGGGGATAAAGATGGGAACTTTTTCAGAATTGAGTGTGTAAATTAGATGTAAATTTGATTTTGAGGGAAAAGGTTAAGAGTGCATTTTGTTAAAGCAGCGTCTTTGGATCTTCGAACATTTGGTGCTTAAGGTTTATGAGAAACTTGCTTTTCGAGGCTTGTTGTCTTCTGTTTGGAAACACTTAATGGTGAAATAAGAAAATATTAGGGTCAAAGGCTCAGGAGACAGTGCTGCTAAAGAAATATTTCTTTTTCTCTGAGTTGGATTCTTGTAAAAGAATTAGTCATAGAAATCAGTTTTTTTCAAGTAATACTAAATAATATGCTGTCGAGAATTCAATTCAAGAAGTTAAAAAGTAATTACTTTACTGAGGGTTTTTGATGGATTGCGAGAGACAGATTTGGAATCGGTTTAAAATTAGTTTAGTTGAAAAGAGGGAGGGAGAGAGACCTGGAAATGAGAATACTTTCGAGATATGCAGGTTGCAACACTCATCAGAGAGAGAGAGAGATTATGGGCTGAAGATTTCACATGCAAACGACTTCACGTGTACTATGTGTGGATTTGTGGCTACATTTGTGTCCAACAGGTTCCCAAACCTGTTAGATGGTTAGAAAGGAGCTATTTATAATCAAGAAACTGTTTGATTGTTAATGTCGCAGGCCCACAAGGACAAGAAAGATGTGTAGAAGGACCATGTTAACAAGAGACGTGCTTTGAAAAGGATGGTTATTAAAATGGAACATCATTGGCAATGAGCTCATACGCACAACAATCTGTGATTGTTGAAATGGAAAGTTATTGTTAAAGTGAAGTCAAAAGATTCCCAGAGAGAGACAGAAAGAGTTAGGCATCCTTGTTTATATTTGGATTGCATGTTAGTGGTTGAAGGTGGAATGTCATTTCCTCTTATGGCCATCAGTTATTTGTACGAGAAATTAATGAAATAATATAAATACATATATGAACTTAATGTAATTGTCTGTCTCATCCTGCTCACTTTAGAAGGTCTAGGTTTCTCAATGTTTGTTAGGAGTATTGGTTTTTTAGCTGTTGCTCATCAAAGTCATGACTAGTTCATGAACGAGGAGTTGAAATGACGTTTATTGGGAATGTTTACATATGAACTAAAACATTGTGTGTGTAATTTCTTGAACATGATTCTGGTGTAGTACACTTGCCTCCCTCTCCTGTATATATACGTGTCATGATATCATGTAAACTGAAATCGTTTGCTCTAACGTATTTTAAAACTACTAGCCTAGTGGAATCCCATTTGTGCATCTCTTTAACTTGGCAAATAACTTATATTTGATGTTTGACAACGTGATTCAGGGAGACATCCTTTACCTTTTCTATGAAACAAAGAATACAATTACAATGCAAGGTGATATTGGAGTTTCTCGAAGTATTGATAAGGGAGCAACGTGGCAGCAATTGGGTATCGCCCTCGATGAAGACTGGCATGTCTCTTATCCGTACGTCTTTGACTATGATAGCAATGTAAGATCTCGATTCCATTGAATACTAAAGTAACAAATAAAACCCAAATTTCCAGGATCTGGAAATATTCTACACTGGCTGTACATTGCTTTTATTGCAATTTTGAGTCATAGTGGCCAGCTTATACAGTCCAAGATTGTAATGTATTCTTGGTTGGCAGATATATATGATGCCTGAAGGCAGTCAGAAAGGGGAGCTTCGTCTCTATCGGGCCATTGACTTTCCTTTGAAATGGACTCTGGATAAGATAATAATGAAAAAGCCCCTGGTTGATTCTTTTATCATTCCTCGTGAGGGAAAATTCTGGCTCTTTGGTTCAGATCACAGTGGTTTTGGCACCCAAAAAAATGGACAGCTGGAAATCTGGTATAGTAGCTCGCCTCGTGGTCCCTGGAAACCACATAAGAAGAACCCTATATATAACACAGATAAGAGCATGGGAGCTCGGAATGGAGGCAGGCCATTTGTATACAATGGAAATCTTTACCGCATTGGTCAAGACTGTGGTGAGACTTATGGGCGGAGGATACGTGTCTTCAGAGTGGAAGTTCTTAGCACCGACGAGTTCAAAGAAGTTGAAGTTCCCTTGGGTATTGAAGAATCAAGTAAGGGACGAAATGCTTGGAATGGAGGCCGCAACCATCACCTTGATGTACAGCAGCTAAGTTCTGGTGAATGGATTGCAGTTTGGGATGGGGACAGAATACCTTCTGGAGATGCAAATCGTCGCTTTATTCTTGGGTTTGTTTCAGCTTTAGCTGTTGCTGGGCTAGTTGTATTTGTGGGCATGATAGTTGGGGCCGTGAGGTGCATAGTACCCTTGAGTTGGTGTCTGCACGACACGGGAAAGAGAAGCGGCGTTTTCTTGGCTTGGGAGAGGTCGAATTTGTTGTCTTCCAAGGTTAGGCTTCTTTGCAGTCGGTTGAACAAAGTGAGCTCGATTCTCCGTGCCAGAATAAGACCAAACACGTGCACCGGCATTTTCGTCCTTGCTTTGACAATTTTGGTGGCTGTTGTGTTAATGTGTGGTGGTGTCACATATATACACGGTGGTAGTGGTGCGCAAGAACCTTACCCGCTTAATGGTCACTACTCGAAGTTCACTTTATTAACAATGACATACGATGCTCGGCTTTGGAACTTGAAAATGTATGTGAAACATTATTCGAGGTGTTCCTCAGTGCACGAGATAGTTATCGTGTGGAACAAAGGAATTCCTCCAAAATCAAGTGATTTTGATTCCGCGGTGCCAGTAAGGATAAGAGTCGAGAAACAGAACTCATTGAACAATCGATTTAAGATGGATTCATCTATAAAAACTCGAGCAGTCCTTGAGCTTGATGATGATATTATGATGAGTTGCGATGATATTGAACGGGGCTTCAGGGTATGGCGCGAGCATCCAGATCGGATTGTCGGGTTTTATCCTCGGCTCGTGAATGGCAGCCCTTTGAAGTACCGAGGAGAAAAACATGCTCGTAAACACGATGGTTATAACATGATATTAACTGGGGCTGCTTTTGTCGACGGTCAGTCGGCTTTCAAGAGGTATTGGAGCAAGGAAGCTGAGGTGGGCAGGGCATTGGTTGACAGTTATTTTAATTGCGAAGATGTGCTATTGAACTACTTGTATGCAAATGCAAGTTCTTCGCCGGTAGTTGAGTACGTGAAACCTGCATGGGCAATCGATACATCAAAAATCTCTACTGTCGCAATTAGCAGGAATACACAAGATCATTACAGGGTCAGAAGCAATTGCCTGAGTAAGTTTTCAGATATTTATGGGAGTTTAGCTTATCGAAAGTCCGGTTTTAGCGGACGGAAGGACGGTTGGGATGTATAGTGAAGAACTCCAACATCCAGTTGAATATATTACCAGCTTTTTTATTGTCTTGATTTTATTTTTCTTTAGGGTGTATTTGATTTCCAATATGTTATGTGTTTTTTCCACCTAATTTCCTACTTTTATACTTTTGTGCTGTTTGATTGACAATTTTTTTCAAGGAAAATATTTTCATACTTTTTGTCACGTGATCATATTTTCCTTGAAAACAATGGAAATATTTTCTTTAGGGAGATGATTTTTATTTTACAGGTAATTCACTCCCTCTCTCTCTCATCTACCTACCAATAAAAAATGGACAAGTATAATATTTTTTAGGTTGAAAGCTGATTCAATCAAACACATTAATTAATAATTTTCATACAATTTCTAGGCAATTTAATTGCTTATAATTTATTTTCTTTCCATTCAAATTTCATCATCGCAATCAAATGTCAAGTGTTATTTTGCTTATACTCTATAACTTGTACCTCCTGCTGTGAACTTTGCTTTGGAGGGATTTCTGTGATCCACAGTTTTGATCAGTGAAATTTATTCTTTTATAGCCTTTTGTCCCGGGAAATAGTTGAAATACTGACATCTTTTTATACTTGCAAGGCAAATTCTATTAAATTTCAACACTTTTTAGAGTGGAAAATTTTCCCTTCTCAGATTATGTCCAGACTCGTCTCGGACGCTTGTTGGGAGTCTGAGATGGATTGGTCGGAGAAAAATCTGTTTGGCAATTTATGAAGGTTTCTGCAAGAAACACATGCTCCCAGATTGCAGAGGGAAAGGTTTTTCCATATGCAATAAATTATAGGATGCCGAAGAAGGAATCTGATTTTGGGATAGACCACGAGGGTTCAGGTGTCATCATTGGGATAGTAGATGTAACATCCTGAATTTTCATTTTATTTTTCTATGGGCTAAATTTAAGATTGGGCTTTTAGCAAATGAATAGTCCATGTCTAGATTGGTCGTCACGCTAAAAGTCCAAAAAGTTGAAACGGTAAACTCGAACCACTTAGTTACATAAATGAATTGTTTTGCTTATGTATAATTTTTTTAGAATTTATCGCAAGGTCTCTATATTTAAGTATTTCAGTGGTTGAAAAATATATATCAATATTATACACATTTTGAAGCTCGTCCTAAATAACATAATTTGGCTTAAGTAGAAATAATTTTGGACGAGTCATATTCGAGTTATTTTGATAGAAGAAAAGTAATATAAATTCTATATTTTATTTATAATAAAATA
>CAIGRF010173379.1:29431-45567 GCA_903798235.1 Fraxinus ornus
CGATATGAGGAAACAAAAGATAAGTTTATCAATTTCCTTCAATTATTTCATTGTTGAATATTATATATTTTGAACTTGGTTTCACTCATCATGTTGTTGTTTTGATCTTGATTTCTTCTCCATTCCTCTCATAGGGAAAATATTCCCAACACGAGCTTGAGCCCTATTTTTGGTGAACAAGCCAACCTAAGCTCGGCTTCTCTCCTACTGGCCAATCTTGGATCACGGATGACATTTTTGTGAGTTGACGATATTTTATACATTGATTTTAACAATATTTTAAATAATTAATGTCACAAATTTTGACTATTCGCGCAACGTCATCTAGGAAGGTACATTTAGTTTAATTTCTATCGGACTAAGAACAGCCTGGTCTCTACACATTATTAACAAACAATGGGGGTATCAAGTAGAATTCGAAACAAATTAGAGGGTAATTTGTAATATTCAAAATTACGAACGCCAGTCTATAAACCCAGGGTTCAGTGCCTTGTACTGGTCGGGTTCTGTTTGAGTTTCTTCAAAAAGCTTAAAAAGATGATGCCGAGCTCGTTCCCAGCTCACCGGCCCACCGAGTCAATTTACCGCCAACTCGTCGAGTTTGCTAAAACCGTCCTCGTCAGAATCTTCGTTCCCCCTTACGCCACCGTACGTACATTTTTTCTTTCATTTTTTTCCTTTCATTTTTTTGATCTTTTGTACAGGAATTTATGAACACGCGTATGTGCTTAATTATGTTATAAATTTGATATGTATAGGTGTGTGATTTGTACTGCGGGAAAGTACCCGATGAAGAAAAATGGGATGAAGCTCAAATTGGTCACTACATTGGCATTGGTAATTTGTTTATTTCTTTCCTTACTTTTGTGATGATGGATCCCACTGCAAGGTACGGGACGATGTGTGGTTTATATCTCCAAATATGTATAACATAAGACTTGGAGTTCAATCTCAAAATATCAATATTGTTAGGAGAAGTAGTCCAAGCCTATACAACATTTCCAAAAGACTCTTTAAATACGCTATAAAAATACTCTTCGATATTAAAATAGAGAATGAGGTTAGCTCTCCAAATTCTACATTCTTACAATCTATACTGAAATGGTATATTCTGTGTAGATGTGGCAACAACTGGATTGAATGAAGTGAAAGAAGCATGGGAGAGTCAGCGCAAGGCTTACACTTCTGAGTTCTTTGAGCTTGATCCTTGCATTGTCAGCCCCCTAATCCATCTCTGTACTGATATTTATATTTTCGTGTATTTCTTCATGATGTTGATATGCAGTATACCTATTAATTTAAAAAGGATTTGGTTAAATTCTGTGAAAAGTCTTTTGCAATGTTATGTATTTTTGTGTGTGTATATGTAAAGGAGTTAAATCTATAGTGGAGAAGGATGAACTTTCTTTCCCCATGTCAACATACTTCACTTACTTTTTCATTTTTATCTTCTTTTATTATGATACGAAGGAAGAGTAGATGAGTTGCTTTCTGTTGACAGTTCTACTAAGAAGGGGATGCAATCTCTTGTTGTCCTCTTAGCATTATGGATGGAGATTCCCAAAGCTCACTGAATGAGTGTGGAGGTCCAACACATATTTTGTGAATTTTAGGCCCGTTCAGTAGAGATTAAAATCCAATTAAAATTGAAAATATAGCCATTATTGGGTTCCACTTGTCTAATAAAAGTCAATAATAACGGCTAATTTTTTAATTTTAATCCCTACCGAACGGCCCTTAATGTTCCTGAGATTTTGTTACTTTTAAGTTCGGCATTTTTGGTGGGGCCTGAAAAACCACTAAGGTTGCGTTGATGTTTTGCTTAAAAAAAAAAAAGTTAGGCATTTACCAGCTTGAGCAACACATTTCTTCTGCAGGAGGACATTGAGCCGCATTTGAAGGACAGGGAAGATAAGGCTGATATTGCTTTCTGTATGCACCATTTGCCGGTAGGAAATATGTCCTATAGTGTTTTGCCACTTAAATGCTAGTTTATATCTTCTAGTATGACTGTAGATACATAATAAGTCCACTTGTAGCTGTGCTTTGAATCTGAGGAGAAAGTGAGGAGACTGTTGTACAATGTCTCATTGCTGCTGAAACCAGGAGGTTATTTTATTGGTATCACTCCCGACTCATCTACAATATGGTATGACAGTCGCCAGTAATTTATGTTTGTTTACATGTTTGAAACTTTTCTTCTAGCATATATCATGCCTGACATTAGGCTTCCCTTTATTTTAAGATCTTGCTGGATTGTATTACTTTGTTGTTGAATGTCAACCTAATAAACACATATATGGAATCTTAAAGTTGTTTATATTTTTTATTAAATTGTTGACAAATGATCGAAAATACATGAAGCGGGAAGAGCTTTGTTGTCTAGGGCCTGAAAGATGCCCTGGAGTTTCTAGCCGATTCAACCTGATTTTTTGTGGGTGATCATTATAATTAGTAGCTTGCAGTTGAACTTGTGACAACCAATGAGATGCATTTTCCTTTGATGTGAGTTTGTTAATTGGTATGCTATCAGCTCTTTCCAGATTTTGAAAGGTTTTACACAGAATTAATCTATACTTTGTTCTGAAACTAAGGAAATGAAGGGAAGTGTAAAGGTCCAATTGGTAGTGTTTCCCATAAATATTTTAGTCTCTTAGTTTCTGAACTTTTCTAGCTGAACATATGAAGTAACCAAAAAATGAAGGTTCCCTGCTATAGGATTCTGCATTTCATGGATCCTATTTGGCGATCTGGTGCGGAAGCGTTATAAAATTCTTGTAATAAGAATTGAAAATAAGAATAATGATGGAATAATCTTGTTTTATATTGATTTATGATTAATTGTTGTTTTAAATTGTACAACACATTTGTATTTATAGGCAAAACTATTCCCTAATCTTATTAATATAAGGAAACTAAAATAAGGAAACTAATATAAAATCCTAATCTAAAAGAAATTAGAAATCATATTCTAATCAATAAAGAAAAGAAATCCTATTCTAAACAAGAAATAAAAATAATATTAGAACTAGAAAAGATAAATCACGATTGTAGTAGGAAACTACTAACCTTGATTATGCACTATATCAATCCCCTCCACTTGAATAAAACTCGTCCTCGAGTTTTCTTGAAGAAAAAATCAATCAATCGAGAGGAAAATACTCAAAACATTTTGTTTCTTGATGTGTTTGATATATGTTGTTATATTCTTCAATTGTTAGGGCTTGCATTGTGTATGTGCCCTCATGCTCAAGTAATCTGGCAAACTGACCAATATAAATAGAAACTACCACAGATTCCACACTCCCATCAATCCCACCAACATCTTCTGACATAGATATAGGGAATTCGAAACATGGATTATTTTCCTTTAGGTAATGAGCTGATAACTAGTAATAGTAAGTTGGATAAAATTCCTATTCAGTTAGTTTATCTGCACGAACTGAAACTGTAGTTGGAACATTTTGAACAGTCATCGAGCATGACTCCAATAGCTGAGCAAACACCAAATATTGCTTGCTTAGCCATTCCCAGTGAAGAAAAATAACTTCAGGAGCTCCATTAAGCCTTCTATAGTAACTGATATGCCTGCTGAACCATGTGATTGCTTCTACTACTTTTCCACCATGCAACAATAATGTTGACATCTTAAAATGCAGTTGTTTAGCGATGCTCTTGATCTCAATTAAACTCTGGATTGGAGGCAATCTTGTTGATATGCCAACCACCTCTCGCAGTGCATGATATGCCTTCTCGTCCATCTTTAGAGCTTCAAGCCAATCTCTGCAAAACTCTGCATATACAACAACTTTGAAATATTAGTGAACATGTAACTCTATTGAGCCAAAGTTTTTTCTTTCAAGACGTGATTTTACTCTTCGGCCTTCCTTATAAGATGTATTTGCAAGTTCAGAGCATGCAATCCCTAGCCTGTTAAGAGATTGTTTAAGCTCCAATGGATCATCTAGTACAAAGATGATAAGATTTTTTGAATCTACTTCTGCACGCTTCCTCAAGGAAATCATGTGATCTTCACTTATGTCACCTTTGATTTCTTCGTGATTGAAAAGTTTAATTCCCTCCTCTCTTATTGGGCAATTATGAACTTCAACTGGCTCATCACTGAAGTGCGGCTCGATCTTGGGTTTTTCAATTGTAATTTCACTAGAGTGTTTTTCATCCTTACGCTTATTTTCATTGTTAATTTCCATGTATAAGGGATCACTAGGTTTTGGGTTTTCAACTTGCACGTGTTTTTCTTTCTCTATTGTAGTATCATTGACGATAACATTCCGATCATCTTGAATTACATCTTGTTTAATCGTATCATCTGCCTTATAAATCTTTTTCTCTTTGTTATCAACAAAATGCTCATCACTTGATACCAAAACAATCTTACCGTACCACCAAAATACACATCTGTTGTCTCGACCTATGTAAGTAGCGTCTATGTTGCGGTACTATGGTTATCCCCAAAGTACATGACAATCGTCAATCTCTATCACGTTACATATAATCTCATATTTGTAGTACTTTCCAAGAGAAAGTGAAATTTTACATACTTCCATATTTTTAATTTTTGCCCCTTTTAACTTGTGAAGCTTGATAGCAAGATTGATAATTTTCAGTTTTCAAATTTTAAATTTTCACCAATATTGTGGATATCAAGTTCTCACTACTCTTATGATTTATTATCACTTTGCATACTTTGTTGTTGATGGTACTTCGTGTTCTAAAAATCTTCTTGCACTTCAAATTGGACTCTTTTATATCTTCTCAATAAACCTTCGTAGAATTCTTAATCACTTGCGTGTATTCAAACTTAGTTGGGATTCGAGGAAACTCTCTAGCCACCTGTTGTCTTTTTTTAAGTTTGTTGAAGCAACCAATATTCATAACAGTTAAAGTCTACAAATTCTTGTTAGCTTGCTTTTCTATGGGCTCACGATTCCTTTCAAGACTCAACGTAGTTAGCATCTGCGCGATGTTGTGAAGGGTTTCATCGATTCTGTCGATTTGTTGTTCGAGTTTGTTGAGCCTCCATTCGTTGTCGGCGATTCGACTGCCACCAGGACCATCGTCAACGACTAGATTGAGGCAATTTTCTTGCTTTGATACCAATTTTGGTGCGGAAGCATTATAAAATTCTTGTAATAAGAATTGAAAATAAAAATTATACCGGAATAATCTTGCCTTGTATTGTACAATGCCTTTGTATTTATTACAAAACTATTCCCTAATCCTATTAATATAAGAAAACTAATATAAAATCCTAATCGAACAGAAATTATAAATCATATTCTAATCAATAAAGAAAAAATATTATATTCTAAACAAGAAATAAGAATAAAAAGATGAAACCTATTAAAATTAGAAAAGATAAACCACAATTGTAGTAAGAAACTACTAATCATGATTAGCCTTTCAGTCAAACCAGTCCATCCAACCCCCCCCCCCTCCTCTTTGAACTCAACAAAAAACAGAAAAAAAAAGAAAATAAATAATAAAATTTAAAAGAAAAACAAGAAATATTTCTGAAGTTCCTTTGTTTCCAACTGTGGACTACTTGTCTAGAAGGTGAGATGACTTGCAGCTTGTTGTGTTCATGCAATAGTACTTAGTAGTTATTTGGCAACGTGGGTTCTTTCCTTCCTTTTCTTACATACGTATCATGTATTTATCTATTGATGCTTTTATTATAGAAAAGAAAAGATTTCTATTTTTATTTCACATTCGAGATCCTTTATCATGTGATAGTAATTTCCTAGTTTATGCAGATTATTAATATACTCGTAATCTATCACAGATTTGTTCATGTTTGCTTGACAAAAATAAATTTACGGTTCTCTGAGTCTTTTATGCCTATCTAAACTAGCATATAATGGTGTAACCTTGTAGGAATAAGTACCAGAAAAATGTTGAAGCATACCACAACAAAAGTAGTGGAATGAAGCCCAACATTGTTCCCAACTGCATTAGATCTGAGGGCTACATGATCACTTTTGAAGTTGAGGAAGAGAAGTATATTTCCAATTTAATATATTCTCA
Source organism: Fraxinus ornus (assembly GCA_903798235.1). NCBI lineage: Eukaryota > Viridiplantae > Streptophyta > Magnoliopsida > Lamiales > Oleaceae > Fraxinus > Fraxinus ornus. The sequence goes on from CAIGRF010173379.1 coordinate 35,480, forward strand.
GGCTCAATTTCTTTGCATTACTTTCCTGTGACATTTGGTTGTTGTTGCTAATTATATTAAATTTACTTCCAGGTTCCCCTTCTTTGGTAAAAAGTACCAGTTGAAATTTGCAGGTGATATTTCTGCCGAAACCCATTGCTTAGTCCATTTCCCAAGCTTACTCAGGTTAATATTTTCTATCATGATTATAAGCACGTGTCTTTTTGTATGGTTGTGATGATTCCATCCTTGGAAAGTGTTTACACCTTTAGGGCCTGTATTTCGGCAGTATGTTTGGCAGCCCAAAGCTTGTTAGTGTTTCACCTTATCAAGTGCCATATATTAGCACAGGGAATAGCTTCCTTCAAGCTTGATACTATTACTGCATCTTGTGTCCCCCTTGGGTCTGTCATGCAAAAATGTTCCCATCAAATCAGGTTAATTGACCTTTTGAAGCTTAATAAGACAATGACTAATCAAAGCTCGGGAATAACTAGTAAATAAATCCTTGAGTTGATGATTTAATTAATATCTTTGTGCATGAGAATGTTAGGAACATTTATATATCAATATATTTGTGAAAATGTAAAATCTATTTTTTTCAGATAATTGTTTTATTACAAGAATTTAATGGATGTATCATCACAATTATCCCTTTATCTTACACTGTAAACTGCAACTCCAACTTTTGTGGACACACTATTAGTTCTCCTTTTCCTTGGAAAAGGGAGAAGGGCAAGGAAGGATGGATGGATGTCGCTACTCCTATCCATATGCTTTCATGGGGGTAAAACCCAATTAAGGAAATAGGACGTGCATGATGCAAGTGGCTTCAACATGCTGATGTTTTGATTGATAAGCATTTGCTTTGTGATGCTTATTACGCGTTATTCCTTTGACATTTTAAATTTCAGTTATCAGAATTGGTAATTATGTTCCACAGGTTGGCTAGAGATGCTGGTCTTGAGTACATGGAGATAACAAACTTGACTGAATTTTATGACGATAATAGGTAATGGCTTTCTTTCAACTTTGTTATCTATGTTCTCTTACTGTTTTTATGATTGCCCATAACTTTTGTGGGGGTATTGAAATATAAACAAACACCTTGTTTATTACAATTTTGTTGTGTACTTCAAAATTTTGATATCATGGATTGCAGCATCTAAATGTTATGTGCTAGGCCTTAAAAACGTAAGGTAAACTTCAAACTAATTCGCTAAGATCAGTTTCAACATGCATTTTAAAGAGTATATTGTATAGCCAAGAAGAGAGGAAACAGAAAGTCCCCATGAATGACCTACCATTACATTAGCATTGTTCGTTGAATGCCAATTATTTAGGTTGTGTTGTCTTATCTTCAAATAACTGTAACTAATGTTTATTTGCAATTAAGCTGCAGCGTAACTGATGAATAAGCTCATGTTTGAGCCACATTCTTTAAAAAGTCATTTTTTAAAACTCATTTTCGACCATACAATCTCCCAATAATAATTTTACAAGTAAACCCAAAACTTTTTTCCCTTTTTAACCGCACATTCTCTAAAAAATTACTATTATAAAATCTATTTTCCCAAATAATGGAGCTTAAAAAACCCTTAGTATTGTGTCAGATATTACTTTTTTCTCTAGAGCTCTAGTGGCTCAAAAAATACTTTATTGATATTGTTTTGAGTTTCTATCAAATGTTGATTTTGTTAAAGGTGATCCAAGAGTTGCTATTGTTCTCCATGGTGTTTTGATAAGTAATGGTCCGTGGATGTTTTCAGTGTAATCTATTAATTGTTAGGAACATATGGATGCATCATGGTTTTAAACTATACAAATTTGTTATTTTACAATATGATTTGTGCTTAATAAAAAATTTTGATACACACTGAGTGTTCTGCTAAATAACATCAAAAGGAAATAGTAAAGGATAGTAGTTACCTGTTTCCTTTTGCTATACTATCCATAAATTGGAATCGTTTTTACAAAAAAAAAACTTTGCTGAACTTTACTTTTCTTCGGATGTGTGCTTGAAATATTTGAATCCAATATAGTTCTTTGATACAATATTTTACTTCAAATACTGTTTTTACAATAGATAAGTGTTCCCAAAGCATGGTCTGCTTTTTTTTTTCTCCGTACATAAACTCACCTTTTAGATTGTCATTCTCACCCCAAAGATGGCTATGACTAGTTGGAGAGAAAATTCCGGATTTCTGAATCTAAACTCTAGTATGGACAGGGTTGTCTCTTTTTCTAGAAGCTTGTTTGTGTAGCAAAATGATACTGAAGGTTAAATATAGCTGCAAATCTCATGGATTCTTTCCTTATATTATTGAATTTGAATTTCTGGGTAGCTTCTAAGCTCTAAAAAATGACAAGGTTATTGAAAGGTTAATCCCTTGGCTCGTAAGAGCACAATTTGCAGGTATGTTGATGGATGCTGGTCCCAACCTTGTTGATCCTAGGGGGAGACTTCTTCCCAGATCATATGATGTTTTAGGTGATTCATTCACTACACGTCTTATTACATTAGAATTAACTTCTTGCAACTTTTTTAAGTTACAAGTGCTTCTTTCTGAATTTTTCTGCAGGTCTATACACTACATTCATTTTTCAAAAGCCTGATCCAGATATTGCCCCTCCTCTCTCCACACCAGTGTTGGAAGATGGGAGCTACAATCATGATGAGGCAAGTGTTCGTAAAAATAGAAAGGGTATCATGAGAAAGGGCCGTTGATTTAGGCACAATAGATATCGTAACTGACAGGTGTAGTTTATTCTATGTGCTTCGTGACCAAAATATTATCATCCTAAAGTAGCTGTAGTCTTACTTCTGTAGCTGCCAAATTTTAACTCATAAAAACAATGAATCCGATTAAATAATGTCTTAAAGTCATGCTGTGGTGGACATTTGGCTACTTCACTGTCTTTTGAAGCACCATGAAAGTTATACCATGGTGCACCCATTGGCTCCATAAATTTATACCTTACATATTGTGGGTCTTAAAGTTATGCTTTTAAAGTAGACGCCACACTATATTGAACTTTAGAAGGAAATAGAGGGAGAGAATTACAAAGCTCTTTTAACTAACGGTGATGTTTACCATGTCTATGTGACAAATGGTCCTTGCCTAGCGATGTATTGAGACTTAATTAGTGGAATTAGGAAAACCAGTACTTGCAGAGACGTTGAAAAAAAAAACCCAAATTGCTTTCACGTCATGGTTGAAGGTAAAAGCTGTTAGACATAAAAACAATGGCTCTCAAGTTAATCTCTAGTTTCTTTCCCACCACAAATGTTGCATTTGGTCTATATGAATAGTTATGGCAGGTAAGGAATGGAATTACCATTTCCATTCCCCTGTTTTTAACAACCTCGTGATACGGATATGACAGGAAATCAAATTTGATCCTTGTTCTAAACCTGTCTTCATTGTGCTGGCAGAAATCTGGAGAGTAAATAAAAATGAAGATGACACTCAGATTCTTATAACATATTAGAATTAGAAAGGATTTTGTATGGTTGATACTTCAATACAAAGATTATTAAAATTAAATAAAAATTAGCTAATTTTTGTTAGCATTTGTTTCTTTAAATGATCTATATAAATTCCTAGTTTAAGATTAGAAGAGCTTCTAGAATATGAAAGGAAGGGGAAAATGAGAAGTGAAGCAGGTTTTAAGAGGTTCTGTAGGTGACATTGCTTTTTTGGGGTTGGGGAGCTGAAGGTTTCAAGCAGTTTCTGTGATGTGTATATTATTGGTGATAGTTTCCATGGTGCATCGCATGGTTTTGAAGTGGTTTTCTGTAAAGGGTTCTGTAGAAATATCATTAAGTCTGTAATTATTAAGGAGCTGCTTTAATAAAAGCGTGGTAGAGCTATTGACAATAAACTACAGGATGTGGAAGGATTTGAATTTGGGTCCATGTACATAATCATAATTCCAATATTTTGTAGTTGGTATCAGTTATTGGATGATAACTTAGTTTTAATTGCAAAGACTGGGAGGATATAAATTGTAAGTTCTTTAACTATACATGACTATTTTGGAATCTGAGGGTTTCATGTTAGGAATTAGAACAGAATATGTGTGATGTCCTTTTAGTCGAAGTGTGAATAGGGGCTGTTCTCGATTTAAAATAGATCATTTTATCCAAGAGAACAATTGTAACAAGTACTAAAGGTTAACTATTAATTAGGATATAGGGATTGACTGTGAAGTAGTGCATAAGATTATAACATCTGTAGTACGAATATTTCAACTAGGGTAGTGTGTCCGTGTCTGTGTCGGACTCGTGTAGGATGCCGACACTCATCGGACACTATACCATAGTCATTTTTCTTTCTTTATTGGAAATATTATATATTTTTAATTCAAATTTATTATAAAATAACAAATAGGTATGCATATTTAAAAGATTTCAATAAAAAAAATTAATGACTAGTATAAAATTAAATTTATACTATATAAATGAAGAATTGTCCACTGCGTGTTATGTCGATACTTTTTTGAAAAATCACGTGTCGACGTATCTGACACGTGTCGTGTCGGACGCAGTTTCCGTGTTGATGTATCATAGATTATAAGGGGTTGGATGAAATTGAGAAGTACAAGAAATACTATGTGGTAAGAACCTACCAAGCCAAAAGTAGAATTTTGTAGAGCGACTGTTAAATTGACTATGCCTTATGGTACTATATGTTGGGCCATTAAAGAACTAAAAGGTCAATGAGATAAATATAAATGAAACGAGGTTATTGAGATGGAAATGTGGCTATGTTAGAATTGATAAAATAAAAAAAGATTATATATGCCACCAAGTGGAGATGATACCAATTGAAGATAAATTAAGAGAAAAAAAGAGAGATGATTCAAATAGTTGGGATATCTATTAAATAAATATAAAGAATCTTCCATTCACAAGAGCACTGTCAAGTGGAATGAGTTTTGAAATTGAGAGAGTTTATAATTGCATGTTGTGATATAGTTAAAAGATTTAACTTCCTTGACCCTGCAAAAGAGTGCGTTCAAGTTGAATGAAATGGCAAAAGTGTTCATGTATCCGACTTAAGTTGATTGGTATTTTTTGTTACTAGAAAATGGAAACCAAACAAAGAAAATTTCACTAAATCAAGTTTACTATAAAAAGGTGTCATCTCAACCTTATTGTTCCTTTTTCAAACTAAATGCACGGAATATGTTTAGTATTTTTGAGGAGGAAAAAGGGAAGATGAAACAATGTTTTGGACATTTAGTCTTAAAATAGGATTGCAAATAAACCGAATCGATCAAAATTACCAATTATTAAAACTATAGTGGTTTATTTAATGCATTTTTTTCCCCTTTGTTTGTGATCTAAAACACGTACTTGTTTTCATTTGTTAATATTATATTTGCAAACAAAAACATTTCTATTAATCATTTTGATATTAAAACATATACTTTAATAAAAGCAATGTCCCATCTAATAAAAAATATTGAAAAAAATCTTAAGAGATGAGAAAAAAGAGTTTGAATATCCTTTAATGATGATTTTAAATATATCATAAAGAAAGACAAAAGGGTAAATTGGGAAATATATGGAGATAAATGATCTAATAAGCACCGGTGACATTCACGTCAATTCATTGATGGATAAAAAATTTAATTCAAATCTAGAGACTCACCATAAAGTTATCCTCTAATGGATTGATGTGCCATATCATTGTCGCTTAGCATAAGTTAAACTCTGTGCTTAGTAGATCATTTCTATATATATTTGGTCGATAGGAATCTGTTATGAATAAAAAACTCGGGGAGGTTTGTAATTTCTAAAAAGGGATGAGGCGTCTTTGAAATAGCGAGTTACTTCATGGGGAGATTCTATAATTTTCTCTTTATATTTGGAGTAGGCAATCCATCCCCAATTGTATGACTTGGATTTGTTTCGGAATACACAAAAATAAAGAATTAATTTGTAATTTTTTTTTTAGTTTGAATTTTTCTTTTTACAAGCACCCCCACCAAATTGTGTCAATCCACCTTGATGTATTGCTTTCACTGTTTTATTGAAAGTTACTCCAAATATTGCTTATCTAAAATAGAAAGAGGATTTGTTTTAACTTTTATGGAATCTTTTCTTGACTTAATTGAATTTAACAAGCTAATGAGTTTTTCCTGGTTTCATAGTATATTTAACTCTGTGTTGACTAATTGCTCGTTTAGTTGTGCTGAACTGGACCAGGTATTTCTGTTTTTTATACTTCTGGATGCGCCAGCCTCCCTACTATTAAAGAAATTGCCTATTTATCCCAATAAAAGTACTTTAAAATGAACTGCATGCATGTCCAGTAAGTCAAGAAGTATAATCTTAATGATAGGAAGTAAATGAAACCAGAAAGCATATGGTACAGAACCACATCTCGATTTTTATCAGATTTCTCATAGATTGACGTCTGTTCACAGAATATGTTTTTTAGGAACTGATAGGCATGGGAGATGATAAAGCGCTGTATATGTTCTTCCTTTTGAGTGAAGAGAAAAATGTGAGCATCTTTGAATTTTGCCAACCTTTTTCAGAATATGTTGAGATCCAAATGCAGGATAAAGTCATGAAAATATCTATCATTTGTACATGGGTCAACTTCACTACCTAACTTTTATCTGGGTTGGAGTATGTCCATTATTGGTCATGCAGAAACAAAGGGGAAACTTCCGTTTTAAATTTCATAAAGGCCATCAGATTTTGTTATATTACAGGTTCATTTACCTTCAAAGTTGAGAATTGCTTGCGAGGTTTGCATTAATGAAGCCATCTAGGTTATAAGAATGCGACAGCATTCTAAATCAATAGAAAAATGTAGAATGATGTTGGTATACATGCTGTTGATATACATGTTTATGGTTGATATACATGTTTATGGTGGCAAGTTGGTTGAGTTTACTCTCATTTTTGTGAATTGGATATTTTTGATGTCAGAGAGATTGGCAAGGGACTGATTGGAGAGAGGACGAGAAGAATGGAAAGACGGACTCAGCTTTCGGATTGGGGAAGATAACCGAGCAGAAAGGCATCTTAGGTCCCGGTCCAGCAGAATTGCGCTTTCCAGAAGCTCTTTGATCCGTTTCTAATTTGGGTTTTGGATGAAATGTGGATTAAAGAAGCAACAAGTTAGCATAGTTGTTGTTTGGTGTATTTCATATCTGCTAATGCACTGTAGATATGTATTGGCACATTCAAGTCATATGAGACAGTATTAGCCTGTACCCTAAACCAAGATTTCGCTACTTCTCTTTTTTAATATTGATCAATGTTGTAAGAAGTTGTATGTATTTTATGTAATAGAGGTTTTGATTGTTAGTTTCTCGATGCACTGAATTCTTCATGCTTGCTTAAGCTTAAAAAGGTCTAGTTCATGTCTTCTTCTTGTTGTAGTTAGTAATTATGAAAAAAGTTGGACAAAATATAAATATTGAAACCCATTAGCAGAAAATATACATGCACCTAAAATGGAATGTGGGTTATATTAGATAGTAAAAATTTCTCAGAATAGCTTTTTGCCTATATGATAAATGTGGGAACAATCGATTTATTTTTGTGTTGAGTCCAATAATTAATAGTACTGTCTAACAAGTTTTTGAGTAGCATACGCGCAGAAAGTGTTTGAATATCGAATTTTAACGAATCACACAATATTTCAAGAGACTCAATTTAAGAAGAGCAATTTATGTATAATAGAGAGTATTTTTAAGTTAGTCCCCGTTTGATGTACATTCTTGAAGAAATAATGCATTTTAAATAGTGATGTGATGAAAAATGTGGTTAAAAAAGAAGAAAAAGTTTTAGATTTACGTGTAATATTATTTAATTGAAAATTGCGTGGTTGAAATTAAGTATTAAAAAATGCATTTTTTTTAAGAATGTGGATAGAACTGGGTATTCCTGGGATTCGAATTTAAATAAATAAATTAAAAGATACTTTAAAATACAAAAAAGCGCCCATGGCCTAATGGATAAGGCGTCTGACTTCTAATCAGGCGATTGTGGGTTCGAGTCCCACTGGGCGTGTATTTAATTCTTTTTGTATTATTATTTTGGATTCAAGTCGCACCAGCGTGTATAGATTTATTTTTTTAATATCATTCTCATCCTTTTTTCTAAACTACAAATACAATTATATGCTAACTTAAAAAGAATCGAGATCATTTTCGTTCCCGTTAAAGTCAAGAAAAACAAGTTTTCAACGCGCACTCTCACATATAAATTGAGTTTATTTGTTTATCAAAGGTAGATGCATGCACATTTTTTTTTCGACGTGAGATAATTTTACGATTATTTATCAACATATGGAAAATCTCCGATGGCTAGAGATTAAAAAAAATTCCTATGAAAGTAAAAGATGTTATTTAAACATCAATCTGTCTTTTACTGAACTTGATCTCCAACATAATTTGAATAAACAAAACACATTGCCATCTCACATTTCTCTTTTCTATCTTATAATCCCCTGAACTTAGCTTTGCCCAAAACATGTTAAAGGAGAATAATATATAGCATGTAACTTATTCCCATTGTTTGTCTCAATTGATTCATACATTTAGTCCCCGTTTGGCCCATATTTCTCAATTCTCGTTTTTTTTTATCAAATTTATTTTCGACTGTACATTTAATAAAACCCATAATTTTTATCGACTTTTCCATCACATATTTCATCAACTTTTATCAACATTCACTAAATTTTTTAATTTTTATCTAAACCATCACATCAAAATTATAAAAAATGCCAGCCAAATGCCATATTTCAAGAACGTATGTAGCATTGATTCATTATCAAATATCTAAATTAAAACGTCTATTATTTTTGTTATGCAGAGATTTTATTTTTTCTAATATTATTTATGCTGTATAATCTACTCTACCAAGAGCGGATTGTACATGGATTTGGGGGTAAATTCAGGCCAGGAGATGGTGGATGAGGCATATCAGTGTGATGCAAACATTGAAAGTACATTGGAATTACACCTTCACAAATCTCAATCTTCTTTTCATCAACGAACATTCCAATACATTCTCTCCCTTTCCCTTTGAAATCCCTCTTTTGACAGAAATAAACCCAGGTTTCATTAAAACCTACAAATTTTGATAATATATCCTGTTGGAGAACCAATAGGTGGGTTTTTCCAGTATCAAGATCAAACAAAGAAACTGGAATTTCGCCTTTTTCTTGCAGTATAATACGATTTTTATGCCTGATTGATTTTAGAAAGTAACCGGTCATTTCTTGTGTGAAAATGAAATATTGGTGGACATATTCCTCGTCGAAAATGGGTTCGTTGAGCCATTTCTTGATCTTGAAGAAACTAGGTTTAGTACGGAAGAGAGGACTTTCATTTGGTGAGGAAGATGCCATTGAAGGGGAAGTTGTAAGCTTTTATCCATGCAAATTTTAGCAAAGAAAAAGGTACTCTTATAGTCGGCATAAATATTGGTTAACAAATAAAAATTGGAAGCATTAAGAGAATAAATACTTAATAATACATCTTTTAGTGCATATTTAATATGGACGATTTTTATTTTTATTTTTCTTCGTAATACACATGAGAACGCATGCATGTGGTGGTACATTTAACACATTAGAATGTCTTGCTCTTGAGTCGACTCATAATGATTACAATATATCAAGTTTACCATTAAAAGCATAGAATTATTTTAATAAAACCTATTAAATCGGATGGATTTAGGCATCGACTATTATCAATTTTAATAAAACCTATTAAAAGATGGATTGTACATGGATTTAATAGAACGTTTTGTGTTATTATTTTATACAAATGTTACTTGTGTTAATAACACATATTACTTGTAGGGTAACATAATTAGGGGTATCAATTTGGCTCGTCGGCTCGGGCAGAGCCCCATTTTGGAGCCACTGCTGTGCCCGATGTGGCTTGTCGAGCCATACGGGCTGGCTCGTGTCATGGGCCATTTTTGGCCTGTGAGCAAATTTATATACATTTTTTTTAGGAAATTATACCAAACTAGGTGTTTAGTTTTATGTTTTAAAAAATCAGGTTTATACTTTATTTAATCAAAAATTAGGTTTTAATTTCACAATTAATATTAATAATAATATTTT
>CAIGRF010173443.1:1670-33196 GCA_903798235.1 Fraxinus ornus
TGGGGGCCAAAAAATGAGGCCCCCTCCAGTTTTGGGCCCGAGGAGGGGGCCTCATCCGCCTCCCCCGCCTCGGGCCCAGAACCGGGCCTGGAGTCATGTTGGGTCTAGCTCTTGTTGCAAGTACTTTTCAATTTCTTCAATTTAACTAAAAATTATAGAGGGTGTTTGGTGAGGATTAAAATTAGATTTTTAGTGAATTGTGATAAAAAAATTTGAAATGTGTGGTTGAAAAGACGTGGGACTCATGAAAGATGTGGTTAATATTGATTGATTGACTTTAACTTAGATTAAAATCAGATTTTAATATGGCCCAAACATGCTAATAATATTTCTGTTGAGCCTTGTCATCAGCTCAACCCGACACGATTGATTATATTTGCATAAAACTAAAAATTATAATATTTCTGTTGAGCCTAGTTTAAAAAGGAAGACCAGAGGGCCAAAAACTTAGATTTAAGGGACAAAATTTGAGGGCCAAAACACAAAATATTGATTGAAATTGTCCCTCTTCATTTCCTCGACAGTAATGTTTTATTTTCGCTTAGCTTCCTCCATTAGGTGATTAATTAATTGGGATACTAGAGAAAATAGAATCATAATCTTTCCTAGGAACAACATGTACGACATAGGGCCTAGGGGGACATGAAATATTTTTAGTAAGTAATGCTCTAATTGCTTCGCTAAATATAACGTAGAAAGAAATAACGGTCCAGTACAATGGAAAACAGATTTAACGATTATATGCATTCCAGCCAACCCAGGGATACTTAACATGAAAGACATAAACAGGTAAACAAACAGAATAAAAATCCCAAGCAAAACACAATCACCAATCAATCGCTTTCAAGGAAAACTCAACTTAATGGAATCTAGTCCCAACTGCTTAATCAAGGATTCAAGAACATTCATGCAGATACAATACCTTATCAATGATAACATACTCTATTCATGAGTTGGAGTAGGAGTGGTGGGAGTGGGAGTGGGAGTGGGAGTCGATGAACTCGACTGGTTCAGTTGCATAGACTTATTCACCATATGGGCCATATTAGGAGTTGTGTAGGCTCCAAAAATAACATTATTTGCAGCAGGAGCAGCTAAATCTGTAGGGACATCACCAGCAGAACTCGAGTTTCTATGTGCTTCTGCTCCCGGCACTACACTCCCTCTAGTTGTGGCTCTTTGATAAGCATGTGAGCTTATTCCTGAGAGCGCATAAGCTCGCCCTGCTTGGTTGTACGACTGACGACTTCTCATTCTTTGTGCAGTTTCTATAAGCTCGGATTCAAGCCAGTTACTGAGACCATCCCCTGCTTGGGCAGCTGCTGAAGCACGAAGAATTACCCTCCTTCCTGACAGTGCAGCCCTTGCACCAATTAGATTTCCAGTCTCAGCAATCCTTTGAGCCTCGGCAATGCCTTCTGCTGCTGACAGGCGATTTCTCTGCCGATCTACTTCCAAGTTAACTGCCATATCTTGGGGGGACAAAACTTTTGGTCGACGTATCTCGACTAGGTCACCTTCTACACGGACCATCTCTTTTGATATGACATCTCTATAAGAACACACTATATCCAAAATCGATGTCTTTCCCTCATTTTCTTCATCTTCAGCACCTCGAAGTACTGGAACCGACAGGTTGACCAGAAATTCTTTTTCCTCATCCGCATAAAGGTCCCCAACATTGATTACACCTTGACATCCTTGATTAGAGATTTCACTCGCATATCTTCCCGAAGGAATTGATATGATTTCCATACCATTTGATGCAGATCTTACAGTTATTAGCAGTTCTTGAGCCACCACGCTTAGAAGACCACCAATACAGCTTGCAAAAGCATCTTGCACCATTTCATACGATTCAATGAAAGAGAAGGTGCCACCTGATTCATCGGAAATGGCATGCATTGCAACAGGATCGTGATCCGTACCAAAACCAAATGTGTGGACTGGAAATCTTTGCTGCTGGATTTCATCTTGGCTTCCTCTGCTTCTAGGACAGATTGAATCAGGCAAAAGATGTAGATATTCGGGATTTAGTCTGGGACTTTGTCCTGGATTTGAGGAATTTTGAATTATTGACCTACGGTAGCAAGTATCCATTCCATCAGATAAGAATATGATGCTTGCAACTGGATTCTGTTGAAGCCTTTCTTCAAGAACACGAACCCCCTTCTTCAGGCCTTCCACAATATTAGTCATACCACTTGCTTGAAGTGAATCAACAGCCCTTTTAGCATCTTCACGGCCATTGCCTGTCATTCTGCGCAAGGGAAAGATTCTCCGAGCAGCAGATGAGAAAGAAACTATTGAAAGTCGGTCAGAAGGTCCCAAGTTATCTATGACAAAGTGAACAGCACGCTTCAGGAGATGTAACTTTGAGCCATGCATACTGCCACTAACATCTAGTACATTAACAAGATCAATAGGCGCTCGCTCAAGGTGACGTGCATTATCTGATAGTGGAGGTGCACGTACTCCGACAAGAACTGCAAACTGAGAGATGGATTCCGAAGCTGCAAGCGCGGGACGTTCAGGAATGGACTTGATATTGACACTTTGCAGACCAGCAAGTGAAGAAGAAGAAGAAGAAGAAGAGGTAGGATCTGTTGTGATTGTGGGTAAGGGCTCATCATCAGAGAAAACAAGAGACTCGGGCTCAGATGGAGTAGGTGGTTGAGAAACAGGGGAGAAGCGAGTAGGAAGTTGTGGGGGTGGAACATTAGGGTCGAAGTTGGGCATAGGGAAAGGGAGACAATTCCATTTGGCACGGCAAATTGGGCAATTGTAATTGCCATGAGAGACACTATTGCCAATGCAGCCAAAGTGGAACAAATGGGAGCACTCGGCCGTAAAGATGGCTTGCCCTGTTGTGACATCACCCAAGCAAATAGCACATGTATTCTGCGACAAAAATGAAATTTCAAAAGCATTCAACTTACTAAAATGAATATCTGTGCAAGTGATATGGTCAAACTCGTAACAACAAAAGTTTTCAACTTAAATATGTAACAATACATAAGATCGAGGGAAAAATATAATGCAGAAAGAGAGAAATAACCTGAAAATACAGATTGTTCAGCGCAATCCATGTCATGAATCACAACTGAAATCTATGGGTGGAATTTTTTCAGCTGATTAACTATAGAAGGTAAAAGTTTAATCTAAACCAAATAAAAGAAAATTCTATTTAATCTGTATACAGGTAATTATTAGATTTCATATAGTCGATATTATTATTAAATTCCATTTTTGCTTCAAGAGATTGTTGATATCCTACCTATCGAACTGATCCATCCAGCGAAGATTGAACTCAGGATATTAGGGTGACGTTTTGATCCGTATTGAAAAACATGATATACTTAAAACCCTGGTATGGTAAGACAGTAAAACAAAGCATCTGATTCTCTAATCCACTGGAACAAGTCTATAAGCATCAATTTCTTTTACACCAAGACAGAAGGAATCAAAATTATATCTAATTTCAGATACAAACTTTCAATGGACAAGAGTTTTAAAAAAAAAAAAAAAAAATCTTGGCATGGCACTATTCAACATTGTATGCCTAAATTAAAGTCTTAAAACTTCAAATCCTGATAGAAACAACCAATTGTTGAAGAGTAAACTGATTTTCTTGTCAAGTCAACCTATTTACCCGATAATCATTATGGTTATAGCACCAAACACATGATCAGCGAATTGAAAGAATATCAAGAACATGATCATTCATGTTTTACATAAATATATGAATCCGTGCATATATATACACACAAAGATGAAAGAGGAAAGAGAAGAAGACTTACATTTTCTGTTGAGGAACTCATGTTTCTTGCGTTATTGTACTGAGGAGGTGGGATTTGGAATATATATATCGAAAAAAAAAAGAGGGCCCCATTAAATTGCCTACGTGTAGCTTCTGTGTTAAGGTTTCGGAGTTGTCCTTGAATTCATCGTCTGACGTGTCGCGTTCAAAGAACGCCTTGGTTATGCTGACTTTTTTGTTACGTTGTAATTGCCGGATTGACACTAGAAGCCAATTAGTATAATATTCCATTTTCTATAAAACAAGAGTGGGAAATTGCACTGGCATCTGTTCGTTCTATGCTTATACGATCACATCGAGTTCTTTCTTACTTTCAATTTTCATTTCTACTTTTATAATATTTGTCGATTTAACAAGTCTAGTTTCCGTCCACCTATATTGTTCAAAGACACCATAAGAATGCAATGCAGTTGAACGGGATAGTTTGATGATTTTTCCATCTAAATTTTGGGTGAGGGAGATACAAATGAATATGATCTATGTATAAACGGACTAAAATGTGTACTTGGTAAGTTAGATCTAATGTCGTAGTTCATTATCACGTCACAATAATGAAATATCGATTGCTTACTAAGTTCAAGTGGACTAATGACTCGTCGCGTGTACGCCTTGTGAATTAGCAACGCTATTCTCGATGATTGGTTTAGGTATGAGCAGTGGTCATTAAATCAAAATCCTACTCCCGAAAAGGTAAATTCATGGAATCAAAATAGACCAAAATATATTTGAAATATAGGAAAGTAAGGTGAAATGGGCACAGCCACAGCGAAACTTATTTGGATCTTTATCAGTGATTCTCCTATATGGATTCAATCCATAAAACTCATTAAAATTTTCGAATTAAAGGGTAAGTTAGAGAAACTAAAAAAATACAACGATTTTTTCATATAAAAAATTCAAAATAACAATTGATCTATTTTTGCTCGGCCCTACTTAGGGATGTCAACGAGTCGAGCCAAAATTCGAAACTCGGGCTCGACTCGAGTAAAAATGGTTTGGGTTTTTTTTTTTTTGCTCAAGCTAAGTCGAGCCAAGCTTTTGCTCGGTCAAAAAATTTAGGCTCAATCCGAGCTTTTGACTTGGATAATTCGCGTTGCAGACAGCAGTCACATAACTGTATGCAGGCATAAGCTATAATTTTTTTTTAACTTTTTTTTTATTTCCTAAAATTTGGCTTGGCTATAATGGTCGTGACACAAGCCGAGCCACACGGGCTAGCTCGGGCTCGAGCCGTCGCCCATGCCCCCGCACCCCCGCCTCGAGCCGGCTCTACTGGGATTTTTTCCCGGCCAAGCCACGAGCTGCCCGAACCCCATTGACATCCCTAGCACCACTCATTTACCTAGTTACCATGACTCCAAGTAAAGATTATTGACCATATTTTATGATCAAGATCGTTTTTCATCAACAAATTTGTTTGATCTCATCAAGATTGTTGACCCTCCATAAATCGATGTCATATATTAATTTCTTTAATCTCTATATATTTGTTGAATCACTTTAAAATTGTTAGTTCCTCCTCCTCTAAATTTGATGAGAAATCACAACTAGATAACAATATTATTATATGAACTTCAGAAGGTGATTTGTCAATAATTAGTCTGAAACATTAATACCTCGTATGTTTAAAGAGATTAATGTGTACCAAACATGGGTTATATGAACTTGAAATTAGTTTGAAACATTAATATATTAAGACTCACAAAGTATTATATGCATTATTGTAGCAGAAAATATGTGAATTATGCCCTCCAATATTAAACAATCTAAATTAATCGTTATATAGCTCATATCAGCCTACAATATGTGTTGAGTTCATCAGTGAATAATACCTGTAAAAAAGCACAATATCAAAGTAGATGGAAAATGTACAATTGAACATGAAATAATCTATATGAAAGTGTGATGTATATATTGTATAAAGATGTAAACTATATATAAGTAATACTGTATTTTTAAAATTATTAAAATAACATGATAAAAATTATAACTGTTGTAATGCACAAAGATCACAAAAACAGGGATTAAAACAACACATCAATAGATAGAGAAATGAAAATTGCAAAAAATATAGAATAGAACATAGGAACTTTTTCGATCGAAGCACCATAGGTTTTGTGACTACTCCGAACACCTGATCCCGTGTTGAGCATCCATAAAAATGATAACACTCGTAGCACTAGAAGCATGCCAAAATGGCAAGTAAGGTACAATAACATTCCAAATGACAATAGTTAAACCCACACATGCATATACTTAAACAATCAAATAAACCCTCAAGTTATTGTTCACCAGAACGCAAAACAATCTAATCTGTAAACTTTCCGTATCACAAAGATCAGAGAACGCCAAGTTCTCGATCTTCTTACACCAAGTAAGAATAAAAAACATAAGAAGATGAAGTAGAAGAGGCGAACTAGGTTTCTCTAATGAGGTTTTCAAGAGTGAGAAAAATGAGGGGAACTAGAGAGTAAATTCTCTCAAACCATTTCAAATTACCAGTAGCCGGAAAGGTAAGCCAGATAGAAGACTCCAGAAACCTTCCTCCAACGGCCACCACAAGTCTACGTGTCACAACCTCAACTAATAAAGATGCATTTCACAAAACATGCCTTCTCCAATTTTGGTAGCACACAACACACATATTGTGCTCCAATTGGTTAGGCCTTGTGCTCGAAATAATATCGTCACAAAGAGATTAAATATATTGAAACAAAAAAAAGTAATTACAGTAAGATTATTTATAAAAATAAGACATTGAAATGAAATCAATAATTCGATTTACATCAAGAATGTTTAATCATAAAAAATATTATGTGACTACCATTATTATGTTGTTTTACATGAAGACTATCATTTATGAGGCAGTGACCCGAAATAATACCAGCTCTTAATCAACAAAGATTTGACATGAAGAAAGGTGTTTTCAAAGAGAAACTTTGAGCTCAACTTACAACACAGATGAACTTTGAACTACACAATGTTACAAATGATAATATAGATTTCCTATTATACGAGATACAAAATATGACTAGTGCAAGACTTGATACTGTATCCACCAAGAGAGCATTGGAATGGGAAATGAAGTACGATAATTTTCTGATAATCAACGATCCAAACACAGTGACCAACTAATGGTAACATATTTTATTCCTTACTTGGAGTCGATGCGCTTGTCTTGTTAAGTTGCTGAGACTTATTCACCATATTGGCCATATTCGGAGTTGTATAAGCACCAAAGCTAATTTTAGCTGCAGCTGGTGCAGAGAAAGGAGTAGAGGCACAACCAAAGCTCAACCTTTGTGCTTCTGCTCCCGGCACTGCATTGCCTCTAGTCGTGGCTCTTTGATAACCATGTGAGTTCATTCCAGAGAGTGCAAAAGCTCGACCTGATTGTTGATACACCTGTTGACTTCCCATTCTTTGTTCAGTTTCTTTCAGCTCAGATTCAAGCCACGTACATAGACCATCACCTGCTTGGGCTGACGGTGAAGAGAGAAGTTTCAATCTCCTGTTTGAGAGCACAGCCTGTGCACCAGTAAAATTTCCCGTTTCTGCCATCCTTTGTGCCTCTGCAATGCCTTCTGCTGCCCACAGCCTATTTCTCTGTCGATCAACTTCCAAGTGAACTACCTTGTCTTGGGGAGACACAACTTTTGGTCGACATATTTCAACTAGGTCAGCTTCCACTCGGACTATCTCTTTTGATACAATATCTCTGTAAGAACACACTATATCCAAAAGCGACGTCTTTCCCTGACCTTCTTCATCTTCAGCGCCTCGAAGTACAGGGACCGACAAGTTGATCAGAAATTCTTTTTCCTCATCCGCGTAGAGGTCCCCAACATTAATTACGCCTCGACAACCTTGATCAGAGATTTCACTTGCATATCTTCCAGAAGAAATTGATTTGATTTCTACACCATTTGACGCTGATCTCACAACTATTTGAAGCTTCTGGTTCACCACACTTAGTAGACCACCGATGCAGCTTGCAAAAGCATCTTGTATCATTTCATAGGACTCAATGAAGGAAAAGGTGCCACCCGATTCATCAGAAATGGCATGCATTGCGATAGGGTCGTGGTCTGAACCGAAACCGAACGCATGGACAGGAAATGTTTGCTGCTGGACTTGATCTTGGGTTCCTCTGTTTCTGGGACAGATGGAACCAGGCAAAAGATGTAGATATTGTGGAGGTTGTGAGGAAGTTTGAAAAAATAAGCCACTGGAGCAAGTGTCCTGTCCATCAGATAAGAATATGATGCTTGCAACTGGATTTTGTTGACGCCTTTCTTCAAGAACTCGGACCCCCTTCTTTAGTCCTTCGGCAATATTAGTCGAACCATTTGCCACAACTGAATCAACAGCCCTTTTCGCATCTTCACGGCCATTGCCAGTCATTCTGCGCAAGGGAAATATTCTCCGAGCATCAGATGAGAAACAAACTATTGAAAGTCGGTCAGAAGGGCACAAGTTATCTATGACAAAGTCAACAGCACGCTTCACCAGATTTAACTTTGAGCCATTCATGCTGCCACTAATGTCTAGTACAGCAACAAGGTCAATAGGTGCACGATCGAAGAGACATGCATTATCTGATAGAGGAGGTGCACGTACTCCAACAAGAACTGCAAACTGAGAGGGGGATTCTGAAGCAGAAACGGCGGGACGCTCGGGAATGGACTTGATTTTGACACTTTGTAGCCCATCACGTGAACCCGAAGAGTTAGAATCAGCAGTGATTGTGAGCAAGGGTTCATCATCCGAGAAAACAAGGGACTCGGGACCAAGTTCGGCCCATGGATCAAATAGTCGTCCAAATGCTGGGTGTGGCAGGCTATGGAATCCAAATGCTGAGGGTGGCGGGATTCGAAATCCAAAAGATACTGGAATTGAGGATTGTGGGGGAGGAACATTAGTGACAAAGGTAGGCATAGTGAATGGGAGATTATTCCATTTGGCATGGCAAACAGGGCAAGTGTAATTGCCATTCGAGATGCTGTTACTAACACAGCTGAAATGGAAGGAGTGGGAGCACTCAGCAGTAAAGATGGCTTGGCCTTGCCCTGTAGCAACATTCTTTGAGCAAATAGCACACAGTTTCTGCAAACACAATCAAGTTTTATAAGCATTCCATCTTACCAGATCAGGCATTATTTATAGTGTCAGTACATGAAATTGAACAAGGTAAATATATATATATATATATATATATAGTGTAGAAGGGCCCAAAAACTATGAAAATATACATTCTGCACAAGACACATTATGAATCACAAACTGAGAGCCAATAGATGTTCATTAATCATACTTAACCAGAAATCAATGATTTCCTGATGTGCCGATTTTTAATACAATTTTTGAAAATCGCTACTTGGCCAACTGATTACGGACTACAATTATTACCACTTGAAAAGTCAATCTTTACCATTGTTTCATTAATGGCACGTACAAACTTCTCTGTGTCCTACACAGCTTTCCCTCAGTACCTATGGAATTGGAACCTAAACCGGAAGCTTAACTGATCTGCTCAGCTAAGTCAGAGAATATCTTATCGACAGTAGACTTTCTGAATCCAGGTGGCTGGGTAACATAATAGCTAAACCAATCGACCCTACCCGCCAGCTTGATTATACATTTACTGATTTACATACATGACAGCAAAATAACATTTCTTAAATAGCCCATTATAGCAAAATTCAACCTTTGTTGGATGAAATATCATTCTAAATATTGAGCCACAAAATCTACATATGAACCACCTCAGACTCGCAATTGTTTAAGAAGTCAATCAAAATTGTGAATTTTTTTTTTCCAAAACTTCTAAAAATTATGAGGAAGTCAAAGATAAATCACAAAATAGTTTACTTAAAACCGTGAAAAACAGTAAAAATATCATGGCCCATCTAGAAAATAGATTAAATCATGCATGGAAGCAGATATGCATTAAGGAAACCATCAATTTAGACATTTAGTACTCCACAGTATTAAAGAAGAAAAAATAAGTCAGCATTTGTCTGCACCACTATACACTCTTGTTCATACAAGACATGGTAATGTATGTATGTATCTCAAGAAAAAAAGGGAAGAAAACTTACATTCTCTGCTGATGAACTCATAGTTTCTTCAGTTCTCTCAATGAGGGAGGGGTTTTTTTTCTTGTGGAATATTATTATATATAGAACTAGAAGGGTCCCATTACCTGGTCTACGCGTTAAGGTTTTTAGAGTTTGTTTTTAATGAATGAAAAATGGTCGTCCGACGTGTCGCGTTTAAACAACGCTTTGGAAGTGTTGACTTTTTGTACCATTGACTTATTAAATTAAAAGTTTACAACAGAAATGATTAAAACAATAGAGGAAGATAAGTTTAAGAGGTGGTTGTGGTATACAAAAATACTAGGTACCCTTGTTGCATGTGCGAAAATTTGAGGTTTCATCTTAAAAAGTCGATCTTATTAAGAGGGATGGTTTTAACTCTTATAAATTGATCTATGTTTTCATTTTTATTGGATATATGAGATTTTATCTCTTAACGTGTCCCCTCAAGATGGTAGCTCGTTTGAGCAGATCAATCTTGAAATTCGTGTGCTCAATTATTTTATTTTTTGAGTCTTAATCAGATCGAATTATTTGTTGGAGCTTAACAATTTCTGATATCATGTTAAGATTTGGGGTTCTATTTTAAAAGATCAATCTCATTAAAAGGAGTAGTTCAATCAAGACGGTAAATGAGATTCGATATGAGATTTTATCCCAGCACGTAGTTAGACTGATTCTTTCTTTATCATTATAAATAACCCCTGTGGTTGAGCTGGTTTAGCTTAATCAAGATGGTAAGTGACTTGCTCAAATATGGTGACACATTTATTAGGCGTCCATTCTTATGTAACTAAAGGTTCATTTAAATAAATATGAAATTGCTTACGGATAGATGTTGAGATTGAATCGACGATTTTTTCATAATTATTAATTGATATCCTTTCTTTCTTAGAGATTTCTAGGTGTAAACAAATCATATTGATAATATTGTTAAATCATGGGAGATTCCATATCCAAATTCTAGGAAACTAATTGGAGAATTCGTCCCTCTACATACCATTGTACATATTTCAAGACATCGATAAAAAAATGAATGATCTCTTACCTATTGTACACTAACCAAAAACCCCTTGAACCTCCACAGATTCATGAAACTCCACCATCATCTACAAATCAAACCACCAAGATGTCCAAACGCCATCGGTTGCGCCTCAAGCATAAAGGGCAATTACAGGTTTTACTGTGTTTTGTCAATAAGCCAGAAAGAGCTCCATTTTTTTTTCTCTTAGAAAAGTACAAATAAAAAAATTATTGAATCGTCCGTTATGAAATATGTCCCTATAGTGGTTCGATTAAAAGGAGTTTTTAATGCAGGAATTGTTCTCACTGAATCAACCCAAGAAGGGGAATTCCCTTCTTATCAACAAACCATACGGACCAAGAAGGGGAATTCCCTTCTTCTATCGTCATGAAGCTTCTTGATTTGATTCATTATGAATCTCTCGTTTTAGGTCTTTAGATCTTTGAAATGTTTGTTTTATACGTATAGTACTGATTACAGGACCTTACTGTTGTTCGGGAAATTCAAAGGTAGTTCTTATAACTTTAAATTGCAAAGATATTCATACAAAGGATGAAGTGCAGTATTCTAGCTATGGAGACGTCGAGAAATCTTGCTATTTTCTCCAAAAAGAATTGAATTATTATTTACGAATGAATTAGGAAGCAGTTAAGAATTACAATGCAAAGCGGTCCACATAATCAGAATAACAGTGGCCAAGTGAACACACTACAGAAAAGATCATAGGAGCTTCAGACAGCAAAATCGATCACAGCTCCCATGTATCTTATCCATCGTTGCGTTTCCTTCTACAGTATGGAGTAAGCTCTAATCACCTCAACAATGGGTGCACGACACAATGGACACTTCCCTCCTCTACGAACCAACTCGTTTGCACATTTAGAACAAGTGCACATGTGCCCACATCTGCAGATCAAGACACGGAAAAAATATATAAGGAACCATTTTACGTAAAAAAATTGACAATTTGACAATGAAATGAGTACAATCAACTTCAAAAAGGTTTAAAATGACTTCAAATTAGTATATTTGGCATATGGGTGTGCTGTGGAGTTGTGTGCCAATTTCGGTAGTGCGTATAGTTTAGCATAATATAATAGGTTGCATTACCTGTACAATAAAGAATCAATGTGGTTATCACAACAAACACAGCAGGTACCCTTTCTAACCTGACCCCATTTAGACCCGTCCTCTGAAGTCTCTGCTATCCCTGCGTATGCACGTGCATTAATAAAACCAATTACAGCAAACAATATAGGATAGAGCACTAACAGAAAATGCAGAGTAATCTAGGGATGGCAGCAGATTTTTGCTTTTTCTAGGGCATTTAATGGGGGGGAGTCACTGAAAGGTGAGTAAAACACCATAAATGCCTACATGAGCTAAGGATGAAGGCAAAAATACTTGTAGGGATTGAATAGGTTTATAGCATCAAGATTACAGACCTTGTCCACCGCTTGAACGATTAAGAGCGGCTGAGACTTCCTGTCGGACTGACCGTTGCAACTCCAGCTGCATGTCCATGCAAGCTTCTAACATCCTCTGCATGTGGTTCATACCTTGCTGAAGTTTTGCAACGTCTGCTCTCAGATCATTAATCATCTCCCACTCCTGACCATAATTAGGAAGCAAGGATTCAATTCAAATGTGAAAGTGCATAATCATAGTCTCATCAACAGTTCTGCAAATAATGGGATGGTTAGTGTCTTCAGAGAATTTGGACGATCCATTAAGATTTCGAACTGAACCTCAGTTCTGCTTATATATTAAAGACTAAAACTAGTCAGAATATAAGTTCCTTAGTCTTCAACAATCACATGAATTCCAAAGCTGGAAGAATCACAACTTAGCACAATGCAAAATTACGGTCACACTAATCAAGCAAATGTATGGCTCAAGTCCTCAAGCAGATTTTTCGACCAACTGTGATTAAGCAAAATGGGATTTTAGTTATAGACCACAGATATTGAGTGCTAGCACCAAGAAAGCTGAGTAGCTTCCGGACAATTTGTAGCCAATTTCACAAGAGATTATGAATGACGAATGTCATTGCCTAAATTCATTGATCCAATTTTAGAACCATACCAAACATCTTGAGAAGATTATCTTACTAATTACAGACCAAAGATCTTCCCTTATGGTACGCAAGAGAATGCATATTCCTCAACATTTGGATGTTGGATAATTCCTACATCATCAAAACAAAACTTTCAAGGACCATAACCTAATCAGGCCTCAACCGTTTGGCCACTCTCACATAAATAACCATGACATCCAAAGCCTTAACCCAACAAAGAACAACTATCAAATCAAATATATAACGTCCTTGATGTCTTGAGGAAAGGACATAACATGTCGCTGTCAAATCAATGCAACAACTTATGCGCTTCACGTTTGAAAAGAGTGATGACAGGAAAAAATCAACTCACAAGTTCAGAACGATGGTGACGAGACCAACTGGAGTGATGCAAATGTTGATGCCAAAGGGGTTGAGATGGTGGTACTGGAGGGGATGGTAATACCAATGAAGGTCTACCAATAACATCATGCTGATCCTCATTCTGCTCATCATTATGTTGGTCCTGATCCCTCTCTGGGGATGCTTGAAGAGGCAAGTTCCTGTGCAGATCCCAATCAATAGGAGACCTGCCTTGCCTTTCTACATATGATTGAATCAACTGATCTAAGCTCTCACGGAAACCACTACGAAGAAGATTAGAGACGCTCCTCCTACAATGAAAAAGGTTAGTAAGTTGAAGATAAACCCCAAAAAAAATAAAAATATATATACATATGAAGCTTGAGCACATAATAGTGAGAAAATAACCTGCCAAGCAGCTCCCTGAGTTCCATGCTGTATACATTATCATCATCAGGGGGGTGGAACCTGGTGCCTCTTCTATGTGGTAGAGTGTCCAGCATTCTTGGAGGATCTGAAGGCCCTTCTGACCAATTATCTATAGCTTCTTGAGAGCCATTATCACGCCTATCTTCGTGGACTTCTTCCAGCTGACTTTGACCTCCACCTTCATTTACTGATGCTTCCACATTCCAATTAGGTACAGGATTTTCCTGCCAGATCCTATCAGTGTCTTGCAAAGTGATATCTCTCCATCCATTGGACTCATTATAGGTTGATTCTTGCACATTTTCTCTCTCGTCTTCGGCAACCTGTTGCTGCCAATCGCTTTCTTGATCTGCAGCAGCTTGTTGATTTGTACTTTGAACAGCTGTATTGCTATCCATATTTGCAATACGATCTGGCAATTGGTTAATGTCACTTTCCTGATGTCTAGATTGAGATTGATCGTGATTCTCATGTTGAACTTCCTCTGAAGAATTTGTATCAGTCTGATCATTTCTAGAATCACTGATGTTGTTAGATGAGGTATCAGGATAACTGCTTACTTGGCCACGAACAATGTTTTCCAATCTGGAGCGAAACCCTTCCCTGAATGAAATATGTGATTATGCAATCAAATAAAAATCATAAAAAATTTCCTCCAACATATTATATATAAAAATGACAGGACACATCGGATTACAGTGTTAAGTAAGCATCACAAACCTTCTTTATTAAAATAAATCATAAGGTGCACAATCAGGACAAGCTCTCAAGTTGAAGAAAATCACATGTAAAATGCTTACACAGTACCAAAGAGGATCTCAGTAAAGCAGAGATAACTAGTGATGCAAGGCAATTTTGAAAGCGGAAAAGAAGAGGCCCATCAGTGGATTTTATCAAGATCAATATCAGTTTGTACGTGGTTTTGGCTGTCTTTAACTTGTCAAAAACATAAATGTTACTATTACCGTTCAAACTCTCACTATGTTATTATTCTCATCAAGGCAGTTCTGGCATCATATTTTTCACTAGTAATTGTGGGTTGTTTTAAGTCCAAAATAAGATAGAAAACTAAGACAAACATAATTGATACCACTTAACAAAGTTATTGGAAAGGTGTTTCGCCCAAAAATCTAGAATATAATATTCCATTCCATCCACTAGAACCGAACATGAGAACGAAAAAGCGCATAAAAACCAGAATTGGGCAAAAGAAGGTAAAGAGGGAAGAACAAAAATTGAAAGAAGTGAGACGTATGGCTTGCATAGGCATTCATACCTCAGGCCAGAGACTGTTTGTCGCTGCCTTAACTGATTTAACTCACTAGCTGCCCTTGAAGGTGGTCGCTCTTCCTCATCAGGCCTTTCATTTCTTAAAAATCTGCCTCTAAGTAATGACTGAAAATTGAAACAAAAGTAGGAGATTATAATTACAAATTCAAGTGAACTATTCCAGAAGCTCATAGAAACATTTTCTGAGATAAATGATGAATCAATATAAACAGATCTCTATGTTAACTCTATGTTATTACTAATAAAACAAAGGGACTACTTTAAATAAACATCAACTGACAATTAAATTTCTTCAAATAAGAACTTTTTCAATTAAGAAGAGGTATAAATTAACTTGAAGTAAGGCACTAATAAATTTCAGTAATTTACAAATCCAAAACAGGATTGAACAATTTGAAACTTGATATATAACAGGCGTAAGTTCTAATTGCAGAGTGAGAGATACCAATCAATTTTAGAAGCATTTCCACAAAAGGAAGATCATCAAGAAACATTAGAAACATTTGTTTATATAGATGTTCCAAGAGTTCATGATAAGCAACCAATCAATGAGAATGCAATAGTATGCAATCTCAAAAACTGGACACAATGAACTAACAATGAATAAAGAGAATCATTGAAAAACTAGCTACATAGACCTATGGGTGCCTTCAACCTTCCTGATGATACTTCTTCGGTTCAACCTATAACCTAGAAATGAAGTCGAAGTACTGAAGTCTCAAGCAAGACATTTGAACCTCAGTCCTCAGCTGAGATTTATCTAAAAGAAACCAAAAATGACAAGAACTAGAAGGTTGAACTGAAATCCATACCACCCGTAAAGGAGACAACCCACCAAAAAATCTTGCCTCCACCCCTAATATTCTGAGCAACTTGCAGTAGTTAAGGTCAATGGGGCAAATAAGAAACCATTTTCCTACACGGTGCTGACTTGCATAAAATATATAACTGAATTGCTCAATTTGACATATACCGGTAAACTTTGAACATACTGGCAACAACAAAAGTTAAAGATTATTTTAATAATACTACATAACATCGATCAAAAATAAAGCTTGCACATGATCAGCACTTCTTTAATCATTGGAAGAATGCGTTAAAACTAAAACCATATGATACAAATTTAAGTGAAACCAGAATAGTATGTTATAACCTGAATACGATTGCGATGTGCAAAGTCAGTAACAGCACGATGTTCCAATAGGCCCTGAAGTTCGCCCTGCCTTTCCCTCTCTATCCTGACAAGCAAATCAAGTAAGGCTTGTCTTCCACGCAACCTCAACATGTCTCTGCGAATATGCTCTGGCTGACCTTCCCCATGGGCAACATCAGACTCTTCACCGCCACGGTCAACTTGAGCACCAAGTCCACTATTTTGTTCTTCCCTGCGACCACTACGAGATCCTCTTTGCTGACTTGTCATTTGCATCCACTCTCTAGCAATCCTTACCCTTTCACGCTCAGTTTCCCCCAACCATTCAGCTCTAGGACTGCCATTCCCCTGCATAACATTAGATGAAGTGTCACTAATGCCACTCTCCATCCATCCGCGAACAATATGCCTCACCCTCTCCCTATCAACATCCCCTAGATCAGGAGATTGTTCCCGACTAGAATTGTCAGGATCCATATTCTCATTCCGTGGGCCCACCTGATCCCTGGACCAAGTTGCAAAGTCATGCTCACTCTCACTAGCACCTTCCAGGCTGCCCTGATTATCACTCTCTCTACTTCCAGACATATTTGTACTGGATATATTTGTATTAGAATCCACGCTCCTTCGCTGCCTCAACCTCTCCCTTACCCTTTCCTGAGCTTGAGTAAATGCATGCTCATCCTCCAACTCCCGCCACATCTGTAAAATAGAGGAGGCCCGGGTACTCAGCCTCTCAACATTCCCTTGGCGCCTCGAAGTTGGGGACTGTGACTCCCTCAAGAATGAAGAATCAAGCATGGAGACAGTGTGCAAGCCTGCAAGTGCCATCAACTCTGACTCACGATTCCTCCTTTCAATTGTGGTGATCATCTCCTCTGCATGGCGAGCAGCCCACCTACTCAAGATCCTCGATTGGCGCCTCCGGGCAGCAGAAGACTCTGCCAAATCATCACCCTCAAGATTCGACCTCCTCCTCCTCCTCCGCACAAGCTGTTCGCCGTCATCCTCCTCATCTTCAGTAGTAGTAGTCGTATGTGGAGAACTGCACGAACTGAAGGACATGCATTCATTATAATGCCCACGCATGAACTCCTCCAAGCCTCTCTCAAACTCAGAACGAGCATCAGTAGCCGTGCTCTCAGGTTTCTGTTGCAGCTGTTGCTGAATATCAGCCATACGTGGAGTGAAACTTAACCTACCACTTCCACCACCTCACTCAATTGCAACTAAAAGATACCCTAGTATTCAAATTTCAACCATTAGACCCATAACCCTTTCACCCTGCATAACATATCAAAAGCCCATAAATTGTCACACAAATTCCATTTCCTATATTCAGAATACATAACTAACCCTAGGCCTAGGGACCCTATTTTGGGATCAAAATATCTCCGAATACAGTGCATTTTAACCGATTGAAATCTCTTCTCCGAATATACAATATCACCTGATCAGATTAAACAGGCAAATAGTTTCATTTTCCATGAAAAGAACAAACAAATCGATATCTAAGCAATTAAGCAAAGGGATGAAATTCTAACAGCGAATTGAAAGAAACGAAGATCCGAAAAGCATATATAGAGAGGATTAATATTAGGATCAAAAGGAGACAACCCAGGTCAAAAAATTAATGCATATTGAAATTGATGATTATGGGCCAAAGAAAACGTACCTCTGAAGCTGTGTTCTTTTCGATTGCAGTGTAATAATACAAAATAAAGCAAAAAAAAAATAACTTAAATCTTCACGGTTTATGCAGACACAGTGTATGTATGGGTTTCTTAAGAGAGCAAATATGAAAAAAAAATCGTTTGAGACAGAGAGAGGGAGAAATGAGAGGGGAAGATGGAACTTTATAAGGGCGATAAAGAAGGAGGCAGTTTTTTTCTTATGAATGATATGACAATTTGATTATTTTTAAATAATTGACTATTTTGGTTTATAATTATTTTCTTTTTTCGACATTTTTGTTGGACCATCGCGAATTTTTGACGAAAGTAGGGCCGATAGATGATGAGTTCAACACCTCATATCTTTTTCATTTAAGAAAAATGGGAAAATTGCAGCTAGGTTCTTACCTTTGAAAAAATGCAAACAGATCCGCAATGACGGACAATAACCATTCAAACTAGATTAGTTTAATATGGGGTTAATAGCACAGAACATTCCTACATTTCAATGTCATTGTGTAATACGTCAATACCTTCCATTTTTTGACATTTTAACCCCTACCTTCCATCTTTTATTGGGCAAAAGGTCATTTTTATTCATTTTTTCAGTAAAAGACGATTTTACCTTCATATTCATATAAAACAAAAAGAAAAAGATAAATAACCAACTGCAACTATAGTCCTTAAGTTTTTTTGAAAAAAATTACAAAGAAATCATAAATTCTCCACAATCACTACTTTCACAACCTACCAACTGCCACCATAGATCCACATAACACCATCTTTCGACCGTGGCCCACCGGACTCCACCACCACCAACATCGCTTCACTCCACGCACGAATTTAAAGATTGGAGCAATTAGGACCCATCAATTTTGGTCAGACAGCTCTCTCCGTGCATCACTCCGTGGAGAGTTTTGGACAAAAAATTGAAATGGTTGGGGGATAATTGGTTCAATTGGATTCATACACGTTGTTTTGATTTGTTGATGGTTCGATTGATGCCAATTTGGAGATTTGGTGTTGTAGGATGCATGAATTGAAGGAGAAGAGTGGCGCAAAATGGACGTCGTTACTGTCGAATGTCTATATTACAATAGAATGATTTGAGACAGGTTTGATTGATGTGAGGCCATATCTTGATTATAGTAGAATTATTTGAGGCAGGTCTGATTGATGTGAGGCCATGTATAGGTTCGTCGAGGTGAGGGATAACCGTCGATGGTGGTGCGTGACCATGGGTGGCGGCGAAAGTGGGATTGTCGTGAAAGGTTGTATACCGCAGTTTGGTATTTTAGGCTGCAAATGTAGCTATTTTCGACAAATTTTGTGACCAATACTGTAGGAGAGGATGTTGGGGAGAGTGAAGCGAGGCTAGTGGTTGTAGAGTCCGGCGGGCGTGGTGGTCAAAAGGTGGTGCTATGTAGATCTATAGGTGACGGCTTGGTGGAGTTGTGAAAATGGTGGTGGTGAAGAATTTAGGACTTATCTGTGATATTTTGAAAAATTTAGGATTACGATCGCAATTAGCTGTTTATTTTTTCTTTTCTTTTCTTTTTGTTTCATTTGAATAGAAGGGAAAAATTGTTGAAAATGACATTTTGTGCAATGAAATGTGGAAGATATGGGTGGAAATGTCAAAAAAGAAAGGTATTGACATTTTGCACAATGACATTGAAATGGACGTTTTGTGCTATTTAGCCTTTAATATGTGAATTATAGTTGCCCAATTTTTTAGAAGGGCAAAAACGTCTTTCCACCTTTTATCATTTAAAAAATGAGATATGCTATATGTACAACACTTTTACAACCTCTCACAACAAACTCTTAAAAAATTGAAATAGTTTTTCAAAAACTAAAAAAAAAAAAGAAAAGAAAAATCTTCATCTTTCCCAACTCCCATCGCCACTAAGGCAGCAAAAATCACCAAATCGAAAAATCGAACCGAAACCGCATTTTAGAAACTTTTGGTTTGGTGTCACATGGACCCGTCAACGAAATGGTTTTGAACCCAATCAAACCGTTTTTGATAGTTCAAAAATGGTTTTGTTTATATTTGAGAATTTTAATTACGATTTAAAACCAAATTGAACCGGCGAAAAAATATATAAAAATGAAAAAATGAAAATTTCTGAAAAATCCATATATGTAAAATTCAATAGTTTTGTCATATGTGGATATTTTTGTCAATTTCTAATTTTCTATTTCATATATATTATTATTACCCAATAATCCTAATATATATATAATAATCTCAAGACTAACATAATTTATCAAAAGTCATTTTCCTCTTCAGAATTCAGATGAACTTTAGCCAACACCGACACAGCCTTGAGCCACCGTACCACACCAAATCGGAGACAAAGAGATTCTGGGTCTTCGGTGGTAATATTTGTTTATTTGCTACGAATAAAATTTCAGATCAATAATTTTTTTGAGCAAACTGAGGTAAGAAATCTGAAATTATATGGATTTCGCATTTCTCTCAACTATTGGATATTGTGAATAAATTTATTCACTTTGATGGAAATGGTTTATCTACTATGTACATGATTCTATTCAATTTGTGTTGACATACTCTTGTTTTGTGACTGAATTAGGCATGATAAAATATGTCAATAGAAGCTAAAAAGTGTTCATGTGCAATTTGATACGTGGATGAGTTGTTTAATAAACTAAAAGAAACCAACAATGACTCAAGTGGTAACTATACTCGCATCAATTTAATGTTGTGTTTTATTGTATGCTTAGATATTTTGTTAAACTGTTTCTTTAAGTGTTTTGAATTAATAAGAATGATATTTATTCAGTTAGCCTATTAAAGTCTTGAATTTTGATCCAGTAGGCATAAAATTTATCATTTAAGGTGTTGTCTTATTGATGTCTCAGTGACTGTATTATGGAACTATATGCTTTCAAATAAATATTTAGTTTATAGGTGTTTTGGACCTTATATTTAGTTTATTAGACTTGTATTGTAACGTTATCGTAAAAAGGGTGAACAAAAAACTATTATTATGATTTCATTTGGATTTAGTTGGTATTTAAATTTATAGTAGATATATTTAGTTATTTTAGATTTATAGCTAGTAAAATATAAATATATATTGAATTCAATAAATTAATGACATAAAAGTAGACAGGGAAAAAAATATACGACGAAATCGACGGTTTAAAACTTGACCAAACCGTTGGTTTAGGTTTGAGTTTTTCTCAAATCAGTTTAAACAGTTTGATTTGAAAATCTGTCAAAAATCGGACCGCTTACACCCCTAATAGCCACCTCGATGAAAGAGTACCATTGCCAATGCAATTACAATGTTGCCGCTGGCAGCACTAGCTTCTGCTTCCCCCACTTGCCGACGTCCAAAAATATGTTCTTGCATCCAGCTCTATAGTAAAACCATGGAAAATTATTCTCTAATCGTAGAAATCGATTTGCAAAACTATGAAAAATGCATATAGGTCAATTGGCTTCTCTAAAATTCATTGCACCTACCATGAGTAGGGGTGAATGCAGTTCGGTTTGGGAGGTTTATGCATATTTTCAATTTAAGTCATTTCATACGGTTTGTAATTTTTTCAAACCAAACCAAATCATTTTATTTTTCGAACCAAACCAAACCAAACCATAATTTGAGGGTTGGTTCGATTTTAATCCGCGGTTTACCTGTCGACGTTATAATAATATATTTAAAATAAATTAACATATAAGTTTAAACGAGAACTATTCAATTACATTCATTTTTCCCACGAAACCCGTGAATAAATTTTTTCAAAATTAGTTGCTAAAAGATGTTAATAGAATGAATATATCTTTCTTCTTTTTTATTTACATTTTCTTGTTTGCCTTTCATATTGTCATATAGTAGTTGGTAAAAGAAGTCAAATTCTACTATAATAGTTTGGTTAAAACTCATTTCATCCTACTAGTGAGATGAAAAACAAGGACTAGACATGGTATGTTTAAATGTACAAAGAATGATAGAATTTAAATTTATTATAAATTGACAAGTTTTATTTTCTAACGACTTTACGAAAGTAGAATGTAGTAGTACTAATTAGAGAATTTTAACATTTTTCATACAATCAATACACTCTATCCTTCGTTATTTCTAAAAGACAAACAGCTTATTAATCACATATGTACACAAATAGTCATTTTTAAAGTCCAAATCACAACTCACAAATGTATAATAAATTAAAAAAAATAAATAAAAGAAAGAATAATGAAAAAAATGACTTTAATGCAAATCTAAGACTTATCAAGAGAGGAGAGAAATGACGATTCAGATAGAAATTAGCATATTAACAAGCAAAAGACGACTAACGATTTGTGATTGGGAATCTCATTTTGTTTAGCAATGGCAGACAAACGTCAAATGTTTGAGAAATGAGAGTTTAGGTAGCTTTTAAAGTTGTGAGCGTGATTTGCTGTTGTAGTTTTGTTGTATTATATATGATTTGGGATTAATTTTAGTTTATATTAGATATCGGGTTTTGGCGTGTGTTGTGGACTTATAAAACTATCGGTCAATAATGATGAACTTAATTTATTTTATATGATTATTTTAATGGGTTAGTTGTAATTTGTATTGCTAAATTTGTATTTTTTTTTTNCAGTTCTATTACGTTCTTAAGGTAATACTAACAGTTTTTTTTTTAAATTTGTTTTTTTTTTTTTTTTTTTTAAAAAGTGAAAACTTTAAAATTTGCAAGTTAATAAAATTAATTTTTTAATTAAAAAAAAAACAATTCGGTTCGATTTTATGTGGTTTTTGAAAAATTGAAACATAAACCAAACCATTTTGAAACGGTTTTGTTTGGTTTAGTTTGAAGGAGAAAAAACCGTGGGTCCACGCGGACCTGAACCAACGATTTCAAACTAATGATTTCGGTTCGATTTGCGGTTTCGCGATTCTTTTGTGCAACCCCAACCATGGGTGTATTCACATTTCCTCATGATCG
Organism: Fraxinus ornus; assembly: GCA_903798235.1. Taxonomy (NCBI): domain Eukaryota; kingdom Viridiplantae; phylum Streptophyta; class Magnoliopsida; order Lamiales; family Oleaceae; genus Fraxinus; species Fraxinus ornus. Next base: position 24,548 of record CAIGRF010173443.1, read on the forward strand.
AATACAAAAAGATTCAAGTGCTGGGCAAAATCTATTAGGGTTATTATATTTTCACTTTATTGTCAATCAAGTAATTGTACTTCATTTGTATATCATCAACTAATTAAATTGTCACTTGTATTGGAAATCAATAATGTGGCAATCATTAAATAATGAATTCACGGAATTTTTATTTATTATATGTTGCAACTTATACCTATATGTGATAACCATTATTAGTAACTGTTATATTTACGACTGGTTGTGAATGTGGAAATGGTGGTGGAGACTAGTTGTTGGTAGGTGGTTACGATATTGTCGGAGGTGGATATGGTGGTGGCAATTTATTATGAAGCATGCTACGTGTACAGAGAGATTGTACATGTAGCATTACAGGGAGATAGATAGCATTAATTCATTGGATCTAGAACAAAAAAATTATTTTATCTCAGTCAATCCTTGTTTGCCACCCGTCTCCTTATCAATCTCCATGTAAAAGGATATTAATCCATTTGTTATGGTAGTTGTTTGGTGGGTGGAGAAAGAGTGGGTGTGAGGAAAAATGAAGAATTTTCATTTTCTTCATCTTTTTTTTTTCTAATATTTTTAATTATAATCATTTGTCAATTATATCATTTATGGAAATGACTAACCAATTCGAGAAATTTCTGGTACAGATATTCAGGGCCCTGTTTGGTACCGATTAAAATTCAATTAAAATTGAAAATATAGTCGTTATTGGGTTCCATTCGTTTAATAAAAGTCAACAGTAACGGCTAGTTTTTCAATTTTAATCTCTACCAAACGGGATCTCAATTAGTTCAGAAGTATGCACTCTTTTGCTTCCACAAGAGTTAGAGATGTCCGCTACCACATCCCACGACTAACAAAAGTTGGACGTCTACTGTTTAAAGGTCCTTCTGCTACTTATTTTTCTCAAAGGCGGTTGATTGTGTCAATAAAATACTAGGGGCCTATTTGCACTTTTAGCAACAAAAAAAAAGATTGGGGACCCTTTTGCAATTTTCCCTGAAATGTTTATAGGTGACATGTAGTTTTACAAATTTTTATTTTTTTTGGGGGGATAAAAATGAGGAAAATAAATTCATAAAATGAGAAAAACGACTTTACACCTATTAAAAATAGATGTGGATTTCTTGTATAATTACTCTGAAAAACATATTATAGGAATGGAAGCAATATTTACCTGGTAAATACTTGACATTTTCAAACAGTTTTTAAGTTTTTAAATTAAAGGCATGTCTGGGAATGATTATAATTAAAATTTCCACCATTAAATGCCCAAAAATGCCTTTTTGGTTACCGTTGGGCACCAAATCCGCCAGCCTTTGTTGACCAATTCTCTCTTGTGTGGGTCCCAGCAAATGAATAAACGGTAAAAAAATCAATTGGTGGAAGCAGCGCCAGACATGCCCTAAGCCCCTGCTTGATACACATTAAAATTTTCGTTCTCATTCTTCTACTCATTTTCATCAATAATTTTTTCTTCTTTTTCAATCACACATTCATCATCAATCTACTATTTTAGAATACATTCTTCCAAAATAATGTGGCTCAAACAATGTAGAACTTGTAACTGGTTCAAATCTTGCAACAATTCTTTTAAATCTGTACTTGTTCCATGATTTGACGAGAAAATATGAACTAGTCTACTCAAGAAGGGTGTAATGATGATGAAGGGTATAATGACGATAATATTTAAGGGTGTATTTGATTGCGATCATGAAACTTGCATGAAAATAAAATAAGTTCTAGGAACTTGCATGAATTTCATATAACTTATTTGCATGAAAATTGTCGATAAATGTGTTTGATTGATTTAATTTTTAACCCAAAAAATGTTGTACTTTTTCATAAAGTTTAAATTTTGGAAAGTGTGAATTGTCTAAAAAATAAAAACTTATCCTCCCAAAATGAAAATGTATTCCTTATTTTTAAGGAAAACATGATTAAGTGATCAACTTTTGAAAAATATTTTTTATGAAAAAATTGACAATCAAACACCCCCTAAATGATATGCATGTTGCTTTATCTAACAGTTTAAGTGGTTTAATCGATTTAATAAGAAAATTTGTACGGTGTCGGTGTAAATTTTGTGCTTTCACTTTCATGCTTAATAGTTGATTTGATCATGTATGTGCGTGACCCGCATACTAAATCTATGTTTGGTCCTTATTTCTTAAAATTATTTTTTCAATACACATTTTACGAAATCTACAAATTTTTATCAAATTTTCAACTACTTATTTCATTAATTTTTATCCAAACCAATCAGGGACTAAATTTTATAGATAATATAGACAATGGACGAAGTTTAGGCAGGTAAATTCTGAGATATTCTAAATTGGAAAGGCACGAGAATTTGGGCAGGAGCCAAAGCAGGTCCTTGTCTTGCTCTTGCGAAAATCGAGTGTGTCACGCTGTGTTGGGCTGCTTCGGATGTTGATATTTGCACTTATTAATTGTTTCATCCCAACCGGCAATCTTAGCATAAAATACCTTACTTCATATTATTTGTCAATTACTAACCACAATATGTACCATTTTCTTGGTTGTATCCATGTTTTCAATTCCCTACCTTGTTTAAAAAAATAAGATTGGACTTGTTATCCTTTTAACATGAATTAAACTAGTTGTACATCCCTAGTGTACAACAAATTTGACATTGTGTGATGTATAAAATATTGTGCCATTGATTTGAATAAGTATGGTTAAAATCAGTAATCAAGAATACTTTATTGTCAAACAATGTCAAAGTAATTGTCAATCACAATGTACCTATAGCATAATTGTTTTAACATTGTGAATTGAATCTCAATGTGTGACGTGACATTACATAAAAGAAAATTGTTAAGCGATTTGTTAGTCTTGACTTCGAAGTTTAATTTACAAGAAAAGTCACATGTTATTTTCACATGCACATTCTCGATTTTCGTCACGTGGGAAACAACCTTATATAGGTTAGAGAGTGAAAAAATCACTTCTGAAGATTGGAGACCATTTCTAAACTAGCCAAAAGGTTGAGGAATTCGGTTCTAATTTTCACTTTCAAGAAAAAAAATGATGAATAAAGACGACGTGACATGTTAATGCAGTGCAAGACATATTTCCATCATAACAATTTATTTGTGTTAGTCATAATGTTTTATTTGAGTGGGACCTAGTTCAATATTTTGTTAGAATTTAAGGGCTTAAGTGCAATTTTAATTAAAAATATGAGAATTAATTTTATAAGAACTATCAATAATTTGTGCTTGGCCTGTTTTGATTAAAATTTATTGAAATATTGAAATTTTTCTTTAATAATTGATCCGATCTTGAATTTTTGCAAAATCAACGAATTTGCAATCTCGCATTCATCATTTTTCTTGACACTTCCCCGTCACACGTATTACTAGAGCAAAGAGACATGGTCCAAAATTAAATAATTATTACAAATTCTTGATTGTTAGTTATTGTTTTTTTAAATAAATATAATACTACTAATATAAATAATTATCACTTAAAGCTTAAAACATATTTGCTTATAAATTATTTGATAGAGTAGATAATAAAAGTTAAGAAGAACATAAAAATTATTAATATTAGTTGAACCGAAACAAATGTTTGTTTTATATCTTAAAATAATTGTGCAATACTATTTATTTTCTCATACAAGGACAAGTTTCGTAATCGAGTTGAAGTTGATCTTACCTTAAAGTAGCTACTAAGGACTAAAATGATATTTCTAAATCTGACAATTTTTCTCATTTTTCTTACTAAGTCCCTGTTTGGTACACATAAAAATTTTCATTTTCATTATTCTACTCATTTTCAACCACACATTCTTCAATAAAATAATATTTTTCATCACATCAATAACTTTTACTTCTTTTTCAACCACACATTCTTCATCAATCTACTATTTCAGAAAACATTCTTCCAAAATAATATGGCTCAAACACGCCCTAAATTAGTTGTATAATAATCACAATACGAATGTAACATATGGTAACACTATGCCCCCACTATTTGCTCATTAGTGCAAAGAAAATGATTATATTGCATAACAAAAACATATTTTCATGGATCTACCTACAATTATCTATATATTCACCCTTAATAATTTTTCTACAAATTGATGAAATATACGTAGAGCACGAACAATATTTTCGTTTTCTAAGTGTCATGACCCATTTGTCCGTATGTGAGTGAGATGTGAGGATGTCAATTATCACATCATTTTCATTATACTTGGACATGAAAGTTGAAATTGAAAAAAGTTAAAAATAAAAAAGTGTTCACACTTTTGTTATTGGGGAACAAAGATTCTCATCTAGTGTCATGTTTCATATCATATCAATAAAAATAAGGGGCATAAATTACAAATAAATTTTCTTTTGTAAACTCTCCCTTCCTTGATGATGTAATCTAAGATAGCAAAATCAAATACTTGTCCAGCTCTTAATTGAACAAAAAAATCTCGTTAAGAATTTGATACTATAATATAATTGATAGCGATGTTGAAAATGGGAGAGTGATCATTTCATGAATCGATCATACTTTAAACCGACACAAGTATGAAGTGAGTCGTGTGACTAAATTAGGATCCACGTGTACCAAAGAATATATTAGTTTAGTATATGCATATGTCCATTACAATTAGGACAAAAGTATAGGGATTGGAAATCAATGAAGAGTCAAATTAGGTTATTTGTCACTGATTTCCTTCTTCAACTGCATGCCTCTTGTCTCCCTCTATCAATAATCTCTCTCATATAATTTGCAGCAAAACTCCATTTCCAAGAAACCAAATATCCATTTCTTGAATCAAACACTAACTCTTGGAATTACATAATGTGGGTCTACCACAAAGAATACTTAGACACAGTTGGCCTGTTCTTGGGGAAACAATTCACATTGAACACTGCATGGAATTGCTGGAATTTTTTAGGGTTTTTGGAAATCTAATGTTTTATAAGATTAGAATCCAAAGTTCTTGATAGGGTTTCTACAAAAAAGAGAAATATTTGCATGTTTTGGGGGGCCCATGTTGAGAACTTAGCAAATGTCCATTTCAAGAAAAGAAAATATTCCATATTAAATTTCTTATCAAAATGGAAACATGTCTAAATCCTTCAAATTATATGTTTGTTCATACATTCTTGTAATTGTGGGAGACGTGAAAGTGAGAATCAATCGATGGCACATGTAAGTCATTTGATGATTTTGATGTTATGTATAGTGTTTAGACTTATTTGGATCCACTGAATTGGCGTACATAGAATAAAAAAAAAACTAGGACACCGAAGCATATGGAATTAAACAACACAATTGACACATATTGTATGTTTATCTTTATTATTTTTAAATTATATTTGGTTCAATTCAATGCAATTTGCTTCAGTATATATCAATATACAATCATGCTCGGTGTACATCATAGTTTACACCAAGTTTACACTCCGCCACGTGTTAACACGCCATTTCACGGTTTAAAAAAATAGTTTTTTCATCAATCAAATCTTCCCAACAAAGATTATGTCAAGAATGATGTAGAAATGAAATGTACAAGTGGCCTTATCCATATACATATTCAATGTGATCTGGGAAAAAAGTCATATGTACATTTGTTTTCTAAATTCTAGGGAGAATTGTAGTTAATGTACCAAATCTTTCATTTAATATTAGATCGATCTCAAATCTCTCATTTGTGCCACCATAGGTACCAAATATTTAAGAAAATCACAACTTAAGATCAAATTGACGTTTTTCGTCAGTTTGACTCCAAAAATCGTCAATTGACCTCAAAATTTAAAAATTTAATAATTTTGACAAAATAAGACAAATGTAAAATGGTAATTTTATAATTTTAATAGAAATAAAATAGTAATTAAATAAAGAAGGAAAAATAAATAAATAAAACAACATCTGTATCTATTTCTTCTCATCCCCACCTATAGGTACCTTTTAAATTGGTCTGGTCTAACCCTCTAATTTCCACTTTGAATTTTCAATAATTACATATTTTCATAATGGCCTTCTGAAGGTAAAAAACAAAAATGACCTTAAGTTAAAAAAATTCAATTACAAAATATTGTTTTATTTAAAAGACAATACTATCATGTTAGTTAACAAGTAAAAATCAAACACTTCTGTTTCTCGAGGAAAGTCGGGCATCGCTAACAATTAAAAGAAGGTTCAAACGATTGTGTAAGGAACAGACCTCTTGAGACAAAGTCTCAAAAATGGATGCTTTATTGATGAAAATTTACAATAAGCGAAATGCCTCCAAGAGGCTCAAACATACAGAACAATTGAAAGTTAAATTCGATAAAAGTAAAGGAAATGAAAATTACATATTCTCTATTCAAGAGTATTTGATTCGGGGTCCTTTTCTTCTATGTCTTCTCTTCTTTTTATACTTCTTTGACAATTATTATTGTGGAACCGCTTGAAATTGTTGGTCGTCCTGTAACTATCCACGTTGTTCATCATGACTGACTTGTGATGGAACTGTCGTTTTAACCGCTGTTATGGTTTGTACCATTTGAACTGCTTGTAACCAGGATGCTGGATCGTGGGACATGATAGGGTTAACGTTGTCCCTTAACTGTCTTTGTAACCGTCGCTTAAGATGATAGTTTGCTTTGATCCTGGAAGTCTCGTAATCCTTGGCGATAATAATTCTGTCGCCCTGATCATTCATAAAGTGCTATATTCGCCCAGAGTTTGGACATTTAATGGGCTCGGACGATGATGAGTCTTTTGCTACATTACTCCGTCTTGGCCCTTTTGTATAGTATCTTTTAGGCATATCCTTCAACCTTCTCAATTGAGCTTCATTCCTTGGGCCATTTTAATTGGGCTACGTTTTTATGTGTCAACAACTTCACACTTAAAATTTCAAAATCAACTAACTTTTCTTATCTATTTATTCCAACACAGATAAAAATTCTCTCATTTTTCATCTTCTTCAACCTCAAAATCTCAGAAATTGATCAAACGCTGAACAAGAATTTGTTTTACATCTATCACTTTCAATCGATAAGTATATTTATGTATGTTTAATTTCATTTTCGTTAAATTAGTATACGTTTTAATCGATAAATTTTATTTCGACATAGATTAACATGTAGATAATTTTTTCTAAGAGATCCGGTGAAGATGTGTACACCGTCTTTTGGGTTTGTAAAATTTAATTTCATACATGAATAGAATTATGATTCTCAAGAGTTTTAAATTTTGCAGTCAACTAATCTAGATGCAGATGGAGATGGTAGTAGAAACTAACGAACTTGGGCTCTGCAATTATGAAATAACAAAAGCAATTGTAATATTTATTCAAACTGAACGGTACAAAATGAAGAAATGAAGATCCATCAACTTCCGTTTGAAGGATAGCTGCACCACCGACTTATTGAATTTCTTCAAGTTATAGTATTAGATGCATCTAGCTAATAGAATAGTATTTTGAATGAGAGCTGTGGCAGTTACCGCACAAGTAGTGTTTTGTGTCACTTTAGAGTACTTTCATTTGGAACAACCAACAAGATGGTAAAGTATTTACAGCAACCTCTCGAGCTGAAAAATCTAAGATATAGTTGAGTCTTAACTATCTGTTAGTTTTTTGCACATGTGCAGAGCGGGTTGTACTTGTTTAGAGCTACAGATACAAAAAGACACATTGTTGGACGGGAATTGCTAGTGATACATAATTTGATGAACATAACGGTATCCACCCCCTCACATGGGGGTGGACCCACTTAAAGAAAAAATTTTTTATTCACAAGGGTCCAACCTCCAAGTGAGGGGGAGGATACTCTTATGTACATCAAATTATGTACATATAGAAAAATCCTAGTTGGAATGAAATATTTTTTATTCACATGGGTCCAACCTCCATGTGAGGGGGTGGATACTCTTATGTACATCAAATTATGTACAATTAGAAATATCCTTGTTGGATTGCCTGTAGTTTTTTTTTTCTCGGAGGTGAGAAGTTTCGCCTGTTCATCGGATTCATACTTTTTGTTTGTGTTCATCTTTTTCTATGAGCAACTTTCAGTTTTTCCATCTAGTATCTGGAAGAGAACTCTCTTCGCATTTGGTGTAGTTGCTTCCTCATTGTTTGTGGGAACTTCAATCTGTCTTGTAGAGCTTAGTTTTGCCTTTTGAAGTTGCTTTTTTTCACTATCATTGATACTGGTTGAATTGTTGATGTCATCCATTGCAGGTGAAGAGTCCAGTTCACTCATTGTACCTGAGGAATTCACATCAGCAATTGTGCATGAAGAATCAAATATGAAAATTATTTCATATCAATACTCCGGTGGATTTTGTCGTTTGGGTGTCCAGGTACAACATTTCTTCTTCAGTCTCAGTTTGTATGGTATCGTTTAGTGGTGCATCTGGGTCCTGCAGTATGAAATTTGTAGTTTAGTCTGATGCAGATATTATAGTTCGGTATCAGGGCGGACCCACATGGGGTCTGATGATACCCGATTGTGACCGAGCTCGAGCAGATGACCCGAGGACAAATTACCTCAATCATCCCAACCTGCCACTATATCCTCGGGGTATAATCCTCGGGTCATCCCATCTTGACCGACCAATGTACTGGATGCTCGATCATGCCTTTGCTATTCCCCCTCGTCCCTGAGATTATCC
>CAIGRF010173482.1:0-13113 GCA_903798235.1 Fraxinus ornus
TTAAGCTACTTCGAATGGTCCAAGTGTGTTACGTGATTCGATTGATCCGATTGTGGTGTCATCATATCATTTCAATCATCGGCCGAGACCTATGAAATATTATCCAACTTCGATTTTACATCATAGCCCGGATTTATTGGGTATCAAAAACCAAAATTCTTATAAGTTGATCTATATTTTCATTTTTATTTGATGTTGAATTTTATCTTTTAACATGCTCCTGCAAAATGGTGGCTCGTTTGACCAAACTAATCTTGAAATTCGCATGCTCATTAGTTTTGAGTCTTAATCGGATCAAATTGCTCGTTGGAACTTAATGAGTTCTAATATCATGTCAGACTTTGAGTTTCATCTTAAAAGATCAACCCTTAATATGTGAGATTTCATCTCTTAATATATCCGCAAGATGATGATGACTCATTTGAACGGATCAATCTTGAAATTCGTGTACTCATTTTTTAAGTTTTAATCGAATCGAATTACTTGTTAGAGTTTAATAAGCTCTAATGCCACATTAAGATTTAAGATTCGATCTTAAAATGTCAATTTTATTAAGAGAAGTAACCCAAATCTTTATTAGTTGGCCTATATTTTCATTTTTATTTGATGTGAAATTTTAGCCTTTAACATCAACTTGTATTAACTTTTAAACTATACATTTCATTAACTTTCACTAAATTTGATAAAAAAAAAAAACCTTGCGTTCATCTAAACCAAACATCGACGACTTCTAAATTTTCGTCGAAACTTTTCTCATCAATTTCATAATCAACTCCTGATTTACGGCAAAAATGTTTTCAACATTCTTATAAGACCATTTCCTAATTCTAGAAACGACATTAGGTGCAAAAGTCCGTCAGTTAGCCGTGACTATTGATTTGAGTCATGAGTCGGTGCTTACTTCCAACAATTAATTATGAATATTATCTTTATCTTATCCTAAACAAAATATAGAATTAAGACCAACTAATAAATGTTGAACAGGAATGAGCTCTATGTCTACGTGGCACAATCTTGTCCCTTAAACGTTACGCGGAATTACCTGGGAGCTATAAATAGATCCCACGTTTATTTGTCCTAGGACCCACCTCCACCAACTATTGTAACTAACACGTGTGGGTCCACTTCAGATTTGGTCGGCGACAGTTGCCAGTAGTCAACTTAGTTGATTCATGAATCATGCATGTTACTCCAACAGAAAATTTACGTAGTTCTTGGAATTAAAATTAGGTTTTAAGTAAATTCGAATAAAAAATTAATAAAATATATAATTGAAAATTTATGAATTTCATAAAATAAATAATTAAAAATAATGACTTATCCAAAAAAAAAAATTATTTAGAAAAACGATACTTAAAAAAATAAAATAAAAAACTTATTTAAAAAACGTTACGTAAAAAAAAAAGTTACTTAGAAAAATAAAATAAAAAATTATTTTAAAAAAGCATTCCTTAAAAAATAAAATAAAAACTTATTTTAAAAACGTTACTTAGAAATACAATAAAATAAAAACTATTTTTTTAAAAAAAACTTAATTTTTGTTTTTTAAAATTTATTATATATATAATGCAAAGTTACCATTTTACCCTATTTAAAATCAATGAAAATGGTGAAAAGAAGTTTAGTGATCATGACGAAACATGATATGAAATTGAGTAGTTATAGTGACATTAAGGATAAAGTTGAGTGGTCATGGTGATAATAAATATAAAATTGAGTGACCATTGGTGTCTCGATTCACTTTAAAGAAAGTAAGTCCCTATTTGGTAAGTTAAAAATTAAATTATAATTTAAGTTAAAATTAATAATTAATTTTTTTATTCATATCTACTAAAAATTTGATTTTAACAAACCAAACAGGGGCCAAGCCTTCTGTTATTTTGCTAAAAATCAGTTTTTTATTAAATTTTGTAAAAAAATTATGAAATGTGTGATTAAAAAGTTGATCACGTGTAATTGAAAAATCGATAAAAATTATAAATTTCATTAGAGATATATTAAAACTTATTATTAATTTTAATTAAAATATTTATCAACTTACCAGAGGCTAAACTTGGTATAATGTAATACTTTTAGTATCAAAGATCTTTGGAGCAACGAGGCGGTGGCTTGACATTCAAAGGACAAAAGTGTCCAACACGTAAAAGTTTGTCTGGAAATATCGTGACATAAACATAGATAAGATTCTATCTTATTGTATGTACGCTAATCTTTTTCAGTTGCACCGCCAAGAAATAAGAATCTCATCATACGACGACGTTCCTTCAAGTTCACACCTGCTAAAAATTTGTCCACATTATATTCATCCACGTGGCTATTAAACTATTGTTTTATCTGGCATTTTTTAATTATTTTAAATCATCACCAACTTTCTATATAAACGAAGCCATACCTTACTAACAATCCACGAAACTGATCGTACATTTCTTCTCTAAATTTCCTATACTTTCACTGAAAACTTGTTTACTCTCTTAGTTGTTAACACCAAAAATGGCTCCCAATAACGATGCAGAAGCAGCAGCTCATGGTCTGGTTAAGGCCGCTAGTTTGTCTAGCCGTGCCTATGTCACTTTCTTAGCAGGTAACGGTGACTATGTAAAAGGAGTCGTAGGCTTGGCCAAGGGATTGAGGAAAGTGAACACTGCGTACCCACTTGTCGTGGCTGTTCTGCCTGACGTCCCGGAGGAGCACCGCAGCATATTGGTCAACCAGGGATGCATAGTGCGTGAAATTGAACCGGTTTATCCTCCTGAGAACCAGACCCAGTTCGCCATGGCTTATTATGTCATCAACTACTCCAAGCTTCGGATTTGGGAGGTGAAAAATCTTGATATTTTCAAGAATCAAATATGAACAGAAAACGTTTGATGTTATTCTCAATTGCATTTGTTTTTTATTGCAGTTTGTAGAGTACAGCAAGATGATATACCTGGATGGAGACATAGAGGTTTTTGACAACATAGATCACCTATTTGATTTGCCAAATGAGTATTTCTATGCTGTGATGGACTGTTTTTGTGAGAAGACATGGAGTCACACCCCACAATTCAAGATTGGGTATTGCCAACAGTGCCCAGATAAGGTCCATTGGCCTCAAGAATTAGGCCCTAAGCCTCCTCTCTATTTCAATGCTGGCATGTTTGTCTTTGAACCTAGTCTCCCCACCTACCATGATCTCTTGCACAAACTCAAAATTACGACTCCAACTTCATTTGCTGAGCAGGTAACAACACAGCCACTGATCAGAAAATTCTTAGACTAGTAGTTGTATCAACTATGAAATGGAACTTAAATGTGTTAAATTTGCAGGATTTCTTGAACATGTTCTTCANTTGGTTTTTGCAATGCTGTGGTGCCATCCCGAGAACGTGAAGCTTGATGAAGTTTAGGTGGTCCACTACTGTGCTGCAGGGGCCAAGCTATGGAGGTACACTGGCGAAGAAGAAAACATGGACAGGGAAGACATCAAAATGCTAGTCAACAAGTGGAGGGACATTTATAACGACGAGACATTGGATTACAACAGGGCCCCCGACGCTAATGCGAAATTGAAGTCTGGGCGTAGAGAAGCTGGTGTTGTTCGTTACATCCCTGCCCCTTCGGCCGCCTAGCTTTGTCATTTTGGTTACAGAGTAGTGGGATTGGCTAAACATTTATATGAAGCTGGTCCAAGAACTGGAGGACGAATTTCTTATTACTCAACTATATATTTCCCTGTTTTTTTTTTTTTGGGGTAACGATTTCTCAAGGTTCTTGATAGCATGGATTGTACTTTGTAAACATTTAAAGAACATATGTATTACATAATGTGAATATTACTTGTGTTGTTTATTAGAACTGTTTTTAAGTACGATTGTACCAAATCGACAAACTGCCACCCCTGATTTCTCACAACATTAGTTCTTCCCTTAATTAAGAGGGGAATTTCTCACGGAAGCCATTCAAGTGCTGTGTTCTTTGTTTTTATCATCTGTCAATGTTTTAAGTGTACATTTGTAGAAAATCTGTCAAACTTTTTCTATATACGTAGCATAACTCATCTATTCGGGTGAAATGTTAAAATTTGTGATTTAAACTGCTGACCTCCTACGTAAATCTCTCTTTAACACTTTTTCCCACGCGAACGTTGTATCTAATTTAATTTGTTTTGCGGAGCAAAATGGAATTAAATCGCTATTTGTACACGTTCCCCTCTTCTTGACTATAGACGAGGAGACACTAATGCAGTTTGTTGCTTGCCTCTTTATGTTAAATCTTTCAGCCTCTTCTCTGAATCTCCGTTTTCAAGAGTGTGTTCACAACTTTAGTTTTGATAGTGTATTTGAAACTTTAGCTCTTGTTTGATAGAAATCAAATTTTTAGTAGATTTTGATAAAAGTTAATAAAATAAATGATTAAAAAGTTGTGAATTTCATTAAATATATTGTTAAAATTAATTATTGAATTTGATTTTAATTCGTACCTAATAGTTAGGGGTAGGCATGAGTCGGACCGGGTCGGGTTTGGTCCAAAACCAGACCCGATCCGAAATTGTCGATTTTGAGCTCTTCCACAAACCGACCCAACTCGGCTCTTGCCACAAACCGACCCAACCCGAATCGGGTCGGGTCGGCTCCCTGCCACCAACAACCATAAGGAGGACACGCACCAAAACAAACCACCGCATCTCGCCTCTGTGTCCTCCGCCAGCACCCAAACAAACTATCGCCTACTCCCACTCTTAAGACTGAACTCCCCAACTCACCTTACCAGCACCAACGCAAACGCAAGTCACCTTCCTATGAACTCCATTACTGAGGAGGAGATCGAGGTCTACTCCATGGAAACTGAACCCATCTCCAATTCACACGAACCCCAAACCCACCCTCCGCCTGGATCCCAACCTGGGCCCTCCTCTCAGAAGAAACGACGCCACAAAGTAAAATCTTCATCGATACGATATCAACATCCGCCTATCTCCACCTGGATCCCAACCTGGGCCCTCCTCTCAGAAGAAACGACGCCACATAGTAAAATCTTCATCGATACGATATCAACATCCGCCTTTCGCCACCGTGTTCTCCGCCCGCACCCAAAACAACCAACCGCCTACTCCCACCTGAGATTGAACTCCCCGACTCACCTTCCTACCAGCACCAACGCAAATACAAGTCACCTTCCTATGAACTCCATTACTGAGGAGGAGATCGAGGCAAATGTTGTATCCCAATTTGGTGGCGTTGATTACATTAAAGATGAAGCCAGGGTTTTGCTTTGAAAGGGTTGGGTCGGTTTGTGATGTTGAACCGACCCGACCCACTAGTATTCCGACCCGTTTTTCGGGTCGGGTCGATTTTTCGAGTTACGGGTTTTATGCCCAGTCCTAATTCTACATAAACTACAATAAATAGAACAGTGGAAACCAGCTGGTTCAGATTCAGATCTGGTCATAAATTGAACTGCACTAAGAAGTTATTGACATAAATTAGCAGTAAGAAAAAAAGGAAAGGAAAATAAAGAGTAGAAATATATATATATATACACACTATTCACATTCAATTAAATTGTTTATTTAGCCACTGTTACTAGGACTGGGCATAAAACCCGTAACCCAAAAATCGACCCGACCCGAACACGGGTCGGGTCGGGTCGTTTCAACATCACAAACCGACCCAACCCTTTCAAAGCAAAACCCTGGCTTCATCTTTAATGTAATCAACGCCACCAAATTGGGATACAACATTTGCCTCGATCTCTTCCTCAGTAATGGAGTTCATAGGAAGGTGACTTGTGTTTGCGTTGGTGCTGGTAGGAAGGTGAGTCGGGGAGTTCAATCTCAGATGGGAGTAGGCGGTTGGTTGTTTTGGGTGCGGGCGGAGGACACGGAGGCGAGAGGCGGATGTTGATATCGTATCGATGAAGATTTTACTATGTGGCGCCGTTTCTTCTGAGAGGAGGGCCCAGGTTGGGATCCAGGCGGAGGTTGGGTTTGGGGTTCGTGTGAATCGGAGATGGGTTCAGTTTCCATGAAGTCGGCCTCGATCTCCTCCTCAGTAATGGAGTTCAAAGGAAGGTGACTTGCGTTTGCGTTGGTGCTGGTAAGGTGAGTTGGGGAGTTCAGTCTTAAGAGTGGGAGTAGGTGGTGGTTTGTTTGGGTGCTGGCGGAGGACACAGAGGCGAGATGTGGTGGTTTGTTTTGGTGCGTGTCCTTCGTATGGTTGTTGGTGGCAGGAGCCGACCCGACCCGATCCGATTAGGGTTGGGTCGGTTTGTAGCAAGAGACGGGTTGGGTCGGTTTGTGGAAGAGCTCAAAACCGACAATTTCGGGTCGGGTCGGGTTTTTGGCCAAACCCGACCCGGTTTGACCCATGCCCACCCCTATGTAGGATCAATGGGCTTCCTTCATAGGAAAATTCGAATGAAAATCGATTTAAGGATTACTCTTACTCTGCTTTACCAAGGCCACATGGGCCCTGGTAATGCTTGGGGATGCTGATGTAGCAAAGTGGAATTTACACATCAACAAGTGTTTAAAGATTACACTTCATAAATCAGAGATAAAATTTATTTGTTCACTTTTCAAGTTATTTAATATGTTAATTAAATATTAAATATTTTTATTAATTGATGTTTTAAGTATTTCAAATTTTGGATTATCTTCACTTTCTTTATTTTTGAAACCTTCATTCTTCTCACAAATAACCTCTATATCCTCCACCACTCCACGATTCTTCTACATATGACATTCCTAAATCTCCAACTTTCGGTGACTTCCAACCGTATATTATCATCCTCAATCATATATTAGCTTCCTACTATATAAAAGTACTTTATTTATTTTATGAAAGTTGTAGATTCCGCAACCGAGTATAACATCTAAATTGAAGAGTGAAAATAAGGGAAAGAAGATAGAGGAGACACCAGATAGAAGGGGAAAACGAAGCCAGAGGAAAACCCTAAAGAAATTGCATCAAAGAGAAAAAAATCATTTGGATTAGGCAAAAAAATATCCACGAACAAGGTATTTTCAATTTTTTTGTTCATTTGAGTTATATGTATGTAGTCCAAAATTGATGGGTAACAAGTATTGTGACCTTTATTCGATTCAATTTTAATAGCGAATGAAATGGGTGAGGGTTTCCATTTGAAAGTGTTGTTTTGTAGAGATTGATATTTTTTTTGTTAACGAATGATTTGTGACATACAATAAGCTGTATGTGACATATCAATCCGATTGTGACCAAAGTTTTTATGGATCTATTACCTAAATGCATATCATTCTATGCATCTGTGACCTTATTTACATGATTATATATCATTATATGTTATATGTGACTGGATTTAGTTTTCTTTTCCAATATCTTACCTGATTGTATACCATTATATGTATCTGTGATCTAATTTATCTAATTGTCTAAGATTCTATATGTCTGTGACCTGATTTAGTTTTACATTTTCAATATGTGATCCATTATCTGTGACTAGGGGTGGATGCAGACATTTTAGGTTAGGGGATCACAATCAAACTTTGTACAAATCGAATACTTTATTTTTGATTTTAGAATGATTCATACTTTTGACTTGAGACAATGCAGATTTACATTTAAAAAAAAATTCTTCATTAATATTTTGCTAATCATTTTCATCCATTTGATTTTGAAGAGTCATTTTACTAATGTTTTGTTCATCAAAAGAAAATGCATATTTACGTTTAAAAATCTTATAATATATTTGATACAAACAATCAATTCAAGTAATCGAAATGAAAAACATATAACTAATATTCAATACTAATAATCAATCAAATAAACACAATTCGAAAAATATAAGTCAAAATGGATATAATGAGTTTCGACACATTCCATATATATAGTTTGATAGGAGAAAATGTAAATTTAGGTTCTAATTACTTGAAAATTTGATTGGAAAGTGAAAATTTGTAGTAAATGTGAAAATTTGTAGAGAGATTATATACACATTTTAAAAAATTAGAAGGGTTAAGATTTTGTTAAAAGGCGCGAGGTAAAGAGTAAAAGAGAGTAAGAGAAAAGAGACAAATTTAAATTATTGTGATTTTACCCTTATTTGGTGGAGATTAAAATTAAATTTTAAATAAATTTTGATAAAAGTTAAATAGTTATGAATTTCATGAAATATGTTATTAAAATTAATTGTTATTTAGATTAAAATTTAGATTTTAATCGATATCAAACATGACTTTATAAAAAAAAATCTCAAAAGTTGGGGGGTCACGTGGCCCCCTAGGTCTGCCCCTGTCTGTGACCCGATTTATAGTTTTGTCTATCATTATCTGTATATGTGACCTCGTTTATTGTACCATTTCAAATTTGATTTTAACATTGTTTCATTTGAACACGTGATGCATGTGTGGAACTTTATCATACCACAAGAAGGTTGATTTCCTGACAAAGGCTATGACTAATATTTCAAAGTGTATATTAGTTAAATTAAGTTTCATTCCTAATAAATTATTTTGTGTTGCTTTTCAACCACGATTGCATATATTCATGATTAAATATGTCGAATACATGCTCCATGACGATAGAGAGTCCATGCAAAAGAAATTTGATGCTGACATCATTAGACTGGATATAGCAACACTGCTCTATAAATATCCGGAGATTAGGAAGCCTACAAAATGGGGAAAGCCTACAAATGGAGAAGTGATTGTTATAGAGTGATAGTTGAAAATTTATTTGAAAATCAAGATGATGAAGGGATTTGTAAAGTTAATAAATATTAGCCTCTTTTATTTGTCCTTTTTAATATTTTGTGCGATGGAACTAATTGTAATGAATATGAATTTGTGGTTGTACATTGAGATGTCGAAAACTTATGTTGTTTAGAATTTGAGCAGATATTTAAAATGTTAAATTACTCTGGTGTCATGTTTCATTTGCACTTGATAAATGTAAGAAGTTTCAGGTACAATTGCACAGTTTATTTGCTCGTCACAAATTATAATGCATTGGTCACATATTTCTATCATTTGATCACAGAGGACATAGATTATATTACCAAGGACACATATTATATTTCTCAAGTCATAGGTTATTCTACACACACACACACACAGTTGTTATGCTACTCAATTTTGAACATACACATACAACTGATTCATGTTTATAAGTCACAGATTATGCTACTTAGTTTATTATACATAGGTCATAGAGTCCAATGCAATGGTCACATATTGCTGTCATTAGGTCACAAAGTATACTACACATGTCACAGTTTATTCTGCACAGCTCATAAGTTGCAAAGTTTTCTGACTATACGTCACAATATATTGAATTGATCACATATTATAATGTCAAATCACAAATTATGCTTCATATGTTGCATGATATTAATTGGAGGTCACATATGAATTATCAATACCAAAGATTAGATATAAATGTTCACATATGTATGTGAAGTAATAATATATCACAAATTGATGTGCACGTTACAGATTCATTGTTTACAAGTTAATTGTAACTAAAAATAGGTCACATATCACAGAGTCCAATGCAGTGATCACACATTGATGTCATTAGGTCACAGAGTGTACTACACATGTCATAGTTTATTCTGCACAGCTTACAGGTTGCATAGTTCCCTATCCATAAGTCGTAGTCTACTGAATTGGTCACATATTTCAATATCAAATTACAGATTATGTTTCATATGTCACATCATATATATTGGAGGTCACATATGGATTACCAACATCACATGTTAAATATAAATGTTCACACGTGTCTGTGAAGAGCTAACATGTCACAAATTGATATACATATGTCACAGATTCATTGTTTACAAGTTAAATGTAACTAAAAAGAGGTCACATATAATATACACAAATTAAAAGACATTGTGCACATCTCACTGATTCATCTACACATATTATAGATCAACTTGTGATGAGATATACTGTAACGAGAATCTTCAATTTGTGACCTAAACTGTCCGATTATTTTCAATATAACCGATTTTGACGACAACTAATTAACCAGAACCTCCGATTTGTTACTTGAATTGTCGATTTCGACGTCTAAAGATGCTAATATGATAGATCTATGAGTTGTTTTTATTGGGTTGTGTGGGGAGCCTGGCTTCAGTAGGTGAGTGTACTTTATATATATATCGATTTGATTCCATTCTCGTGAAAATTGGGTATCACTAAATTCTGGGTTGAGGAGTCGAAAGAGGTGAATCAGTTCGAATTGGCTTGATACATTTGTGGTCCAATTACGCCTCTAAATGGGCCTTAAGTGGACTCTCTTTCTAGTTTGTACTAAAATCGCAACAAGGGAGGTATTGAGGATTTTTAATTTCTTAGGAGGAATCCTCATTTTTTGCCCCATCTAATCAGTCAATTATATTTTAAACATGGTTTAAATAGAAAAACATACAAATAAAATAAATAAATTAGGCCGTGTTTTTGGAAAATTCGAGAAGGATTCACATGTGGTACCATATAAGGTAATATTGTAGTTGTAATATGGTTTGTATATAGGTTTTCTACTAGCGACAAAGCTACATTTTATTGTGTTTTTCCTTTTACCTAATGGGGCAAAATTGAAGGAGTTGAAGATAATTTCTCGCATGATATGGATGGAGTAAACATTATTTTTAGAATTGCACTTATGGGCGGAGTTAGAAAATAAGATTCGTGGGGGACAAATTACAAAATAAAATAAAATAAAAATTGTGAGGACAAAATTGAAAACTACAAGGATTTTTTTGACAATCTTTAAAAAAAAATTGTGCGAAATATGGAATTTTCAAATTCACTGTTGGGGCAGGTGACCTTACTGCCCCAGCTGTAAATCTGTCCCTAATTGCACATATTACATTATATCACCAACTCATTCTTGATCTGAACCTATTCTCGACATTTCATTTGTAGTATTGTCCCACTCAATTTGTAGAAGGGGAGATTTCATAATTAAGATGTTTAATTTTATCAATTTCAAATTTAAGAGATTAGAGTGTGTTTGGTGTACGTTAAAATAAGAGAATGCATTTTTTTTGAAGTGATATAATGAGAAATATGTGGTTGAAAAAGAAGGAAAAGTTATTGATGTAATAAAAAATATTATTTTATTGAAGAATGTGTGATTGAAAATGAGTCGAAAAATAAGAATGAAAAAAAATAACGTGGGACAAACATGTATGTTTAAAATTTCAATTTTCAGATATCTTTTAAATTTTATTTATAAATTAATTAATTAAACATATATTTTATTAATTAAACATATTAATGTCACAATTTCATATAATTTGATCACAAATTTCAAATAATTATTCACAAATCACGATTTTTATATGTTATAAATTATATTGCGGTCACAATTCAAAAAAATTATAGGTCACAAATCAAAAACTTATACGTCACAATTTATTCGTCGGTCACAAATCTATCAAATTAATAATCACATACTATTTGTTGGTCACAAATCACAAATTTTATAAGTTACAACATATTTTATGGTCACAAAACATCAAATTAATTGATCAAAAATTATATTTAGTTCACAATTGATCAAATTATTGGTCACAAAATAATAAATTTTTAGGTAACAAGTATTTATTGGTCATAATTTATCTGTTTCATTGGTCACATATTGTTTATTGGTTACACAACAACCAATTTATTGGTCACAATCAACCAAATCATTTGTGACCACCGCCAACGCTTGTGACTATCACCACACCGTTGTAACAGCCAAAACCACCATCGTCAAAACCATCAATACCACATCCCAGCAACAAAACTATCGTCTCGAATGCCCTAGCCAACATCATCACCACCGCCGCATACCACCACATACCACACAGATCCACCACCTACAACCACCAACAAAGTCCCCAAAAATCCGCCAACTACCATTTGCACTTTCAATACTATACAAATCATCCTCCATCTGGCCACTACAAAATCGAAAAAAGAGAGAGAAACAGAAAACCTAATTTTTGCATCGCAACGATCGACCCTACGATCGGAACCAGAATTTCCATACCTTATGGTAAATCCAGCCACAGTGAAGGGGGTACTTTTCAAAATAACCTATTCAAAGGGGGTAAATTCCATTTTGACTTTTTCACAAATCAATATTTCCAAAATGACCTAAGGGTGTTGAAAAGACAAAAATGCCCTTAAGTGTTAGAACAATTACAAAATATGATTTTCTTAATAAAACAATATTACCCTTTTAGGTAACGAATAAAAACCAAACACTTTCTACATCAAATTACAGAATCAGCTCAAACACAGATAAAAATTCTCTCATCTCCTTCGCTCTGAAAATCTCAAAAATACACATAGTTGAAGAAAAAAATAGTGTGCAGTCAAGTATTTCGAATCGGTAAGCATATTTACGTATGTTTAATTTCGTTTTCGTTAAATGTACACACGTTTTTATTTGATAAATTAAGATTCGACATAGGTTGTTAGCAGATAAATTTTTTTAAGCGTGAACGGGAAAAAACTCATCTGCATAACTTTCCGATTGATTAAAAAATTTCAGTACAGCCGAAAAATTTGGCTCTGCGTATCAACTGTAAAAATTACGTATTAAATACACTCGAATGTACAGTCGTTATACAGCCGAATTTTCGGCTGTATACAGCAAAAAACCGGCTGTATTGGCTGTATTTCTTATTTTCGGGGTGTTTTGAGCTGTTAACGGCTGATTTTTCGGCTTTTAACGCTGCTGTTTTGGTTTAACTTATTCTTGTTCTTGTGAAGCCGAATTTTTGAATGAATGTTTTATAAATTCTTCGTTTGCCATGCACAGATATGAAGATTGTACTCCTGATTTGTTATTTTGGTGATTTTGAATTGAATGAAAATCAATGGAAATGGAAATGGACGAACGACATGCAAAATGCGGTAACACAGCTATCAGAGACTACATCGTATTCGGAATTGTACCATGATATACAGAACAGACTGAACGTCGATTCATCTGAATACAATATGATACTGAGATATGAATACAAGGAGAATTTGCCATATGCTATTCCACCTGTAACTGTTAAATCAGATTTTGAAGTGAATTGTTTGTTCCAGTTGAACACAACGCAACGGACACCGATATTCGTGACTTTAGTGAGGAATGACGA
>CAIGRF010173482.1:35091-60382 GCA_903798235.1 Fraxinus ornus
CATGTCTAGCCGATGTGGGACTTCTTTTGCTCCCAACAATCCTCCCCTCAAACGAAGGACCACATCATTGTGGCCTCCTCTCAAACGATAACCCATCTGCCAATCATCTTTTACCGCCGTAATTGCTGTCGCCCTCAACCAAACAGGACCCGCCGCCTGACTACCATATTTTTTTATGTCAGGAAGACTTTCGACACAAGGCACCTCAAACACGGATAATTTTTCAGTCAGATCGTGAGGCTAATTAGAGGACCTCCACCACGCTTTCCGCTGCGTTCCTCCGGCTAAGTCTTGGGCTTTGACTCTGATACCACTTGTTGGGTTTATGGACACCACATATCTCCACATTGGTATGATATTGTCCACTTTGGGCCTAAGCTATCATGGATTTACTTTTGGACTTTTACCCCAAAAGGCATCATACCAATGGAGATATTGTCCTAAACTTATAAACTCATCATATTTCCCATGTCTAGCCGATGTGGGACTTCTTTTGCTCCCAACAAGTTAGCACAAAGCAAGAACCAAAGGCAAAAAGCAACTCTCCTCTCTCGTAAACTTACGGCTCCAACACTTTCACACACCACACAATAGTAATAGACAACCAATTAAATAGGTTAAGTAAAGAAATGGGCTTTTAGGTCAATAACAAAGGAGCCCAATAGGAGAGAGAATAAGTAGGCTAACAATCAATTGAGCCGTCCAAAGGATTGGGTTGGGCCATGAGCAGCACCAACAAATTGGGCTACTTCAAATGGCCCAATAAGAGGTTGGAGGAATGGTTTGTTCGATTGTGGTGTCGGCTTTTCACTTCACTCATCGGCCGAGGCCTATGAAGTATAATCCAACAAAAAATGGTTTTACATCATCGCTCGGATTTATTGGGTATCAAAACCCAACAAATATTTTCATTGTTTTGAGGTAAACAAGAACCTACTCCCCCCAAAGAAAATCTTTTCCTTAAAAAAAAAAAGGAAAATTAGACAAGTTTTAAAAAGTTGGAAAAAATATTTTCCATGAAAAAAATAGTAATCAAACACTTAAAAGTAGGAATTTAGGTGAAAAACTGACATTTTCTATAGAAAATAAATGCAATCAAACACACCCTAAGTGATAGTATAATCTAATGAGTTGAGGCATGTAAAATGCAAATAGGAGTAGAAAGAAAACGATAGTGGCATCTGGTAGTTCAAAACCACATACAAAGCACAAGATTGTGAATGCATCTCCAACGACTGCAAGGTATATGGCTTTAAAAATGTAAGAGACGCTGAAGAGGCATGGATTGGGAGATGAAGCGGGACAATGTTTGTCGAGGGGAAAGGAAAAGTAGGAGGAAAATGGGCAGAGGAAAAGTGAGGAGCTTATAGGAATGGAATACTTGTTAAATGATGGTTTTTGTTAAGTTTTGGTTGATTTTGTAATTGGTAAATTCAGTGAACAAAAGGACTTAAATTGATAGAGCGTAAAAGTTTAAGGAGTAATGTGCAATTTGTTTAAAAGTTAGTTAAATAGGTCTAGGGTTTCGAGTTTGGAATAGGGAGGAAAACGACGTGAATTTTCGCTAGACTGTGGCAAAGGGTTGGCTCGAGTTACAAAAATAGAAACTGCATCGCTGGACTGTCGTTCCTCATTCTCTCAAGCGACACCCTATCGCTGGCCCTCACTCGAGCGACAGCTTTATAAGGGAAATTTTGATTTCGCGTTTTAAAGACTTTTTTCTCTGCCCATTGAATTTTTTACCTATTATATATATCAGAACACGTACATAACGTTTTTTTTAAGGTTGTTCTTGTGTGAGTGTTTTGATCAGAAAAATATCAAATTCGATATCCAAATACCAAAACTAAACTTCCTACATATCTGTCATAGGTACTGAAGATTGAGGAAGGCGACTGAAGTTACAGTCTGTGAAGAACGGATTGTTCTTCGTGATCCACGGGATATAAGCGATTCTACCAAGCTAGGGGCTGTTGTAGGATAGCGCAGTTCCAGGAGAGCGTTGGTTGTTGCAGCTGAAATTGGTGCATGAGAGCACAGAATTCAGGAGAGCTGTCAGAATTGCAGTCAGGAGATCAGATAGCTCGTGTCGTCGTCTAGTCTGGTAGACTGTAAGTACATAATTGTTTATAGTGGATTGACTGGCAAAGTGCCCTGAGTTTTTTCCATGTTGGGTTTCTCCGTGAACAATTTTTGTATTCTTTACTGCTTCGTTGTTTGATGTTTATGATATGCAAACTGCGGTAATTCAACATAGGATAACTAGACTTGCATGATTAACCATCTAGATAAGAATTAAAAGTGACATGTTGTTGTTTAATTCGTGAATAATTTTAATTCCGCATTAAATACCTATTCACCCTCCTCTAGTATTGTTAGGGTTGAACTTGTGTTTTTCAATTGGTATCAAAGCCTTACATCGATTCCTGACCTTTATTTGTTGAGTCTAGATGAGTCAGTCATTATTCGTGCCTCCGTTCTTCGACGCAAGCAACTATGCCTACTGAAAAGTTCGAATGAGAGCATTCCTTAAATATATGAATGAATGTATTTGGATTAGCGTTCAAAATATGTGGTCTCCACCTACAACAACTGTTGCTGGTGTAGTTACACCCATTGATATCTCTCTATGGACTAAAAATAATTTGGATAAGTGTAACTGGAATAGTAGAGGCCTTCATGCCCTGTTCATGCCTGTATCTGCTGAGGAGTTTAGGCATGTTTCGATGTGTGAAACTGCTAAGAAAGTTTGGGATATTCTAGAAACCACACATGAGGGAACGAAAACTGTTAAGAACTCTAAACTGCAGATGTTAACCACCAGGTTTGAAGAGATAAGGATGGCTAATGATGAGACATTTAATAGTTTCTATGCTAAACTCAATGACATTGTCAATTGGAGTTTCAATTTAGGTGAGAAGATCCTCAAGACCAAAATTGTTAGGAAAGTCCTTAGATCATTGTGTGAAAGATTTAGACCTAAGGTCACTGCTATAGAAAAGAGTAAGGACTTGAATGAGGTTAAAATTGAAGAACTNGGACTTGGATGAGGTTAAAATTGAAGAACTCGTAGGATTTCTTCAAACGTATGAACTCACTGTCTCACAGCCCAAAAAAG
This sequence comes from Fraxinus ornus, assembly GCA_903798235.1. Classification (NCBI taxonomy): domain Eukaryota; kingdom Viridiplantae; phylum Streptophyta; class Magnoliopsida; order Lamiales; family Oleaceae; genus Fraxinus; species Fraxinus ornus. Next base: position 38,210 of record CAIGRF010173482.1, read on the forward strand.
CTAAATCCATTGCCATGAACACAGTTAGAGAAGTTGAGAGCGAGTCCACTGACACTGAGACACTTAGGGATGACGAAATTGCCTATTTCGTTAAAAAATTCCAGAAGGTGATGAGGAATAGAAGAAATCATCAGGTTCATGGTAGTGAAGTCCCTAATAAACTCCCGAGAGGTAGACGTGAGAAGAATACCTCTAGGACTCCCGTTGGTAAAACTTAATCTGTCTAATGCCATGAGTGCAAGGGTTACGATCACTATAGGAATGAATGTCCTAATCCGAATATGAGCTTGATAAGGAAATGTGTAAGGCATTAGCTGTGACCAAGGATGATGAGGAGTCGGATTCCAGTTCTCATGATAAGACATCTAGGGGTGGGGATGACCAAGGATATGTGGCATTCACCTCGATTACTGAAATCGAATCTGACTGTGAGATTGATATAAGAGAAAGGAAGGTTGAGAGTGAACGACCTGGAGATTGGCTGAATTATCTGTTGCTCACCTTGCCCTTAAAGCTGAGAACAATTCCATGTGGTATCTTGACAGTGCATGTTCAAGACACATGTATGGTGATAAAGCTTTGTTTTCGTCCCGTGATGAATGGATTGGCGGTGTAGTTACATTTGGTGATGGAGCTATTGCACCGATTCTTGGTAAAGGTGTTGTGAGTATAGCTGGACTATCTGCTATCTTTGATGTATTGTATGTGAAAGGTTTAAAGTCCAACATGTTGAGCATCAATCAAATTTGTGATGTTTATTTTGAGGTGACCTTTGTTCAGAAAAGGTGTTCTGTGTATGACTCAATGGGTAACATTGTTCTTGAAGGTATTAGAACATCTGAAAATTGTTACGGAGTCTTACCTAATTCATACTATCTCTGTAATAGTGCCAAGTCGACGTCACTGAGTTGTAGCATCAACGACTGGGTCATATGAATCATATCAATCTGTCTAAACTGACCAAGAAGAAGATTGTTAATGGCATGCCTAAGCTGGATATTACTGATACCACTATTTGTGATCTGTGTCAACAAGGTAAACAGTTTAGGGTACCTCACAAACAAACTTATAAAATCTTGACGAGTAAGCCTCTTGAATTACTACATATGGATCTTATGGGACCATCGAGGACCGAAAGTCTTTGTGGTAAAATGTATATTTTGGTTGTGGGGGATGACTTTTCTCGCTTCACGTGGATTGAGTTGTTGAGAGACAAAATTGAAGTGGTCAGTCTTGTCATCTCATTGTGTAAGAGGCTTAGGAATGAGAAGGATTATTCAGTCTCCAGAATTCACAGTGATCATGGTAAAGAGTTCGAAAACTCGAATCTTAAGAACTTCTGTCTGGAGGAGGGGACTCAGAATGAGTACTTCTCGCCGATCACTCCACAACAGAACGGTGTAGTTGAGAGGAAAAATCGTGTGCTTCAAGAAATGGCGAGAGCTATGCTTCATGGTAAAGATCTAGCTATGCATTTCTGGGGAGAAGCTGCCAATACTGCTTGTCACATTATCAATAGAGTTTATCTCAGACCTAAGACTGACATGACACCCTATGAGATCTGGAAAGGTAAACAGCCCACTGTAAAGTACTTTCGTGTGTTTGGAAGTAAGTGTTACATTTCGAGAGATAGGGAGAATTTGGGAAAGTTTGATTCCAAGAATGATGAAGGTATATTCTTAGGGTATTCCAAGAATAGTCGGGCTTATGGGGTGTACAACAATTGTACACGTGTTGTGATAGAATCTATAAATGTGGTGGTTGATGATGCTTGTTGTGAGGAGGGAGACCGGTGGAGAGTGTGTTTAGCTGGAACAGTTGAATGTTGAACCAATTGAGGTAATTAAACCTAAGGAAGCTTCAGGTCCTGATCCCCCACGGACATCTCATGAGTTGGTAGTTTTTACTAAGGATACTACATCTGATAATGAAGCTAAACCACCTAAAGAGCTTTCGTCTAGAGTGAAATTGAATCATCCTAAGGACAATGTGATTGGAGAGATCGAAGAAGATATGAGACTTCGCAAAAGGGTTATGAACAACCTATCTTATGCAAGCTATGTGTCTCAGATTGAACCGAAGAAGGTTGAGGAAGCTCTTAGGGATGAATGCTGGTTGAATGCGATGCATGAAGAGTTAAATCAGTTTGTTAGAAATAGAGTTTGAGATTTAGTACCTAGACCAGATGATTGAAATGTTATTGGTACCAAGTGGATATTTAAGAATAAAACTGATGATCAAGGTACCATTACGAGAAATAAGGCTAGGTTGGTTGCCCAGGGGTATACTCAGGTTGAAGGTATTGATTTTGATGAGACATTTGCCCCTGTTGCTAGGCTTGAATCCATTAGAATTCTTTTGGTTGTTGCTTGCACCTTGGGTTTCAAATTGTACCAAATGGATGTCAAGAGTGCGTTCCTGGATGGTGTTCTTCAGGAAGAAGGTTATGTGGAACAACCTAAAGGGTTTGTTGATCCTAAATACCCGCACTGTGTGTATAGGCTGAGTAAAACCCTGTATGGGCTGAAACAAGCTCCGAGAGTTTGGTATGATCGGCTTACTGCATATCTCCTGGATCATGGCTTCACGAGAGGTGGTGCCGACAGAACCTTGTTCATAAGACGTGTTGAGGATACCATTACCATAGCTCAGATCTATGTGGAGGACATCATTTTTGGTACTCCTGTTGATTCCCTAGCTCATAAGTTTGCAGAGTGTATGAAGCAAGAATTTGAGATGAGCATGATTGGTGAATTAACATATTTTATTGGTCTTCAAGTCAAGCAGGCTGATGAAGGGTTATTCATTTCACAATCGAAATATCTAAGAATCTTGTCAAGCGATTTGGGTTGGACAGTAAAAAACACAATAGAACCCCTATGAGCACTAGTATCAGGTTAGGTCTAGATCCTACAAATATGAGTGTTGAACAAACACTTTATATGAGCATGATAGGTAGTCTGCTTTATCTTACTGCTAGTAGACCTGACATTGCATTTAGTGTAGAAGTCTGTGCACGTTTTCAGGCTGATCCTAAGGAGTCTCACCTGATTGTTGTACGACGTATTATTAGATATGTCAATGGTACTTGTACTCTAGAGACTCTACTCTTGATCTTGCAGGATATTCTGACGTCGATTGGGCTGGTAATGCCGATGATAGAAAGAGTATCTCCGATGATTGTTTTTATATTAGTGCTAACCTCGTGGCTTGAATGAGTAAAAAATAAAATTCTATCTCAATGTCCACAGTCGAGGCCGAGTACATTGCTGCTGGTAGTTTTTGCACTCAACTGCTTTGGATGAAGCAGATGTTGAGTTATTATGAGATTGAACATGGTACTATGACTGTGTTTTATGATAATACAAGTGCTATTAATATTTCAAAAAATCATGTTCAATACTCTCAAACTAAACACATTGACATTAGACATCATTTCATTCGAGAGCTTGTGGAAACTCAAATTGTGACTCTTGAACATGTTTCCACTGAAAACCAATTAGCTGATTTATTTACTAAACCGTTGGATGGTCTTCAGTTTGAGTCTTTTCGTAAGCTATTGATATTTATGTTCCTTGCTGATTGAGGTTATTTGATGCATGCGAGTATGCGACTACTGATTGTTATTATGATATGCATGCATCATATTTACTTCCATGTTCTCATGCATTTTATTTTCTACTTTGTGTTTTGATTGAATGTTCATTCATATAGTTTATCAAAAAACAAACAAAAACATTTTTTTCATTCATTTGTCTTGATTTTATTTTGAGGAAAAAAAAAAAAGAGAACAAAAAGAGTTTGATATGGAAATTTGTTGTACATNATCTTGGTAAACGATTTTGGCTGGACAGTAAGAAACACACTAAAACCCCTACGAGCACCAGTATCAGGTTAGGTCTAGTTCTTACAGGTAAGAGAGTTGATCAATCACTTTATATGAGCATGATAGGTAGTCTGCTTTATCTTACTGCTAGTAGACCTGACATTGCATTTAGTGTAGAAGTCTGTGCACGTTTTCAGGCTGATCCTAAGGAGTCTCACCTGATTGTTGTACGACGTATTATTAGATATGTCAATGGTACTTGTACTCTAGAGACTCTACTCTTGATCTTGCAGGATATTCTGACGTCGATTGGGCTGGTAATGCCGATGATAGAAAGAGTATCTCCGATGATTGTTTTTATATTAGTGCTAACCTCGTGGCTTGAATGAGTAAAAAATAAAATTCTATCTCAATGTCCACAGTCGAGGCCGAGTACATTGCTGCTGGTAGTTTTTGCACTCAACTGCTTTGGATGAAGCAGATGTTGAGTTATTATGAGATTGAACATGGTACTATGACTGTGTTTTATGATAATACAAGTGCTATTAATATTTCAAAAAATCATGTTCAATACTCTCAAACTAAACACATTGACATTAGACATCATTTCATTCGAGAGCTTGTGGAAACTCAAATTGTGACTCTTGAACATGTTTCCACTGAAAACCAATTAGCTGATTTATTTACTAAACCGTTGGATGGTCTTCAGTTTGAGTCTTTTCGTAAGCTATTGATATTTATGTTCCTTGCTGATTGAGGTTATTTGATGCATGCGAGTATGCGACTACTGATTGTTATTATGATATGCATGCATCATATTTACTTCCATGTTCTCATGCATTTTATTTTCTACTTTGTGTTTTGATTGAATGTTCATTCATATAGTTTATCAAAAAACAAACAAAAACATTTTTTTCATTCATTTGTCTTGATTTTATTTTGAGGAAAAAAAAAAAAGAGAACAAAAAGAGTTTGATATGGAAATTTGTTGTACATCATGTTGTGTGATACACTTGATTTTGCTGGTATTAATCAAGCATGAGTTTATTTGGTAGGCTATAACATAATTTCTATTGCTAGCTTAGGATGTTTATAGAGTATTTAATATCGGTCTCTTCACATACCACCTGCACCACACACACTATGATATTAATAGTGGGACTCTATCGCGTGTGTGAGATTTGGGATGACGGTACATGTTAGTAGGGTGACTTTGAACATGAATTGACCATTTTTATTAGACCTAAGTTCGATATTACCCTTGCATGAATCAATCTATGTATGAAAAATTATTGTAAGGGACTTAATATCTTAATGCTGCTTTTCGGAGCCTATCTGACTCAAGTAATTAAGCTAGTGCCTATGGTCATCTGACTTGGATTAACCAGCATAAAACTCGTTACATGGGTCATGTTAGTCACTTAATGGAAAAGAGTCTACACTTAAGATGAATAAACATATGAGAGCATTCCTTTTGAAAATTGTGGTAAAAGAAACATATTTGTGCTGTAAGTCAGGGGGAGAAAAGACATTGATCATTTGAAATGAGATTTCATATGTAGGTTCTAATGTGCTATACGGTTCATATGTAGGTTCATATGTCCTTTCTCACAAATTTAAGGTTTGGAGTCCTATTACCAGAGGATTAGTGACACTTAACACATGTGAGTCACTTATATCATTTACTTCATGGGTGCTCTAAGTTGGAATTGTGTGAAAGTTTACTGTTCACTGAATATACTTGTGATTGTTTATACCTACATTATTGAGATGTTGTGTGATTTCGCTTTGTCCTTTGTCATTTTGTGACAAAAGGGGGGAGACACTTTTTGAGTTGGTATCATTTTGACATTTGACTTGATATACATTACATGGATTTTTTTTTTCACTTATGTCTTATGTCTGAAGGGGTCGTTGGGGTGAGACATAGATACATTTTGACATTTGACTTGATATACACTACATTGATTTGTTTACTTATGTCTTATGTCTAGAGGCATCGTTGGGGTGAGACATAGATACATTTACCTACTCCTTAATCACATTTGTAGTTTGCAGAAAGGGTGAGCACATGCATAATTGCTTGAATTCAGTTTCGCTAAATTAAGTTTTTTATGTTTTTACAGTATCAATGTTTTGTTTTGGTGTGTTGGGTTGCGTTGCGTTGATACCGTGTCTTGATTTAGCTTGTGATTTAAAACTGGAAAATATGCTATATGAGTTACAATTGCTTATGAATGTTTAAGTGACAGTTACAATTGAACTGTTTGAACTGTGATTATCTTTGATACTATTTTTCACACATTTTACACTGATATTTGAATTGTCTATTTCAGGAAATAGGTACTACAGAGGTCGTTCAAAACAGTTTGTAGTTTAGGTTGTGTCATTGTTTTAAGTCTGTAACTTTTATTTTATTACTGCCTTGACATAGAATAGTGTTTTGTCACAGAATGTCAAATTGAGAGTTTGTTAGGTTTTAGTTGATTTTGTAATTGGCAAATTCTGTAAACAAAAGGACTTAAATTGATAGAGAGTAAAAGTTCAAGGAGCAATGTGCAATTTGTTTAAAATAGATCTAGAGTTTCGAGTTTGGAACAAGGAGGAAAACGACGCGAATTTTCACTAAACTGTCGCAAAGGGTTGGCTCGAGTTACAAAAACAGAAATTGCATCGCTGGACTGTCGCCCTTCCTTCGCTCGAGCGACACCCTGTCGCTGGCCCTTACTCGAGCGACAACTTTATGAGGGAAATTTTGATTTCGCGTTTTAAAGACTTTTTTCTCGACCCATTGAATTTTTTACCTATTTATATATACCAGAACACGTACATGACGTTTTTCTTAAGGTTGTTAATTGAGAGAGCTTCATCTGTGAGAGATCTATTCATTCCATCATTCAACTTTCATCTTGTGTGAGGGTTTTGGTCAGAAAAATATCAAATTCGATATCCAAATACCAAAACTAAACTTCCTACATATCTGTCATAGGTGCTGAAGATCGAAGAAGGCGACTAGAGTTTCAGTCTGTGAAGAACGAATTGTTCTTCATGATCCACGGGAGATAAGCGATTCTACCAACTTAGGGGCTGCTATATGATAGTGGAATTCCAGGAGAGCATTGGTTGTTGTAGCTGGAATTGGTGCATGGGAGTATAGAATTCAGGAGAGCTGTCAGAATTGCAGTTAGGAGATCAGATAGTTCGTGTCGTCGTCTAGTCTGGTAGACTGTAAGTACATAATTGTTTATAGTTGATTGACTGGCAAAGTGCCCTGAGTTTTTTTCAGTTGGGTTTCTTCGTGAATAATTCTTGTGTTCTTTACTGCTTCGTTGTTTGATGTTTATGATATGCACACTGCGGTAATTCAATATATGATAACCAGACTTGCATGATTAACTATCTAGATAAGAATTAAAAGTGACATGTTTAATTCGTGATTAATTTTAATTCTGCATTAAATACCTATTTACTCCCCCAAGGTATTGTTAGGGTCAAACTTGCGTTTTTTTCAGTTTTGTTAGTTATCTTTGTGAATGGCAAGAATTCTTTCTCCTATTCCTAAGAAGGTTAACTCTAAATCCCTTTCCCATTTCACTTTCACTGCATTACAGCTGATCACAGGAGTAATTTGCATTGCATGCACATATATATGAACCATATCAAGCGAGTCTAGGTGAATTTTAGTCCTGTGATTCATTGACCAGTGCATATCATGTACATCCAAGTTACAAGATTGCCTCCAACAAAAATACAATACCCCAATCTGCATCAGAATACATCCAGTTGGAGATGTCCGATTCTCACTTAGAAACAATTAGTTCAGTTCTCTTCGCAATCAAACCAAACCGGATTGTTCCTCTCCTATAATCCATTAAAAGAGCATACGCATACATGCAAATTCTGGTGTCCTGAAATTGCTTGTAACATTAATAATTGTAAATTGTCACTCCCTTAACAGCATTTGCAAAAGGTTCTTCGTTTGCACACTTGTCTTTCAAAATTGCCAACGTTCATATGAAAAGGTTCTTAAAGGTTTGCCCTACTACCCCATATTAGCACTAATGAGGCTATATATAGTAATGGAAGTAGCTCCTTTCGACACTTATTTCAATTATTAGTAGCTCAGGACGAGATTTTACACTTCTTATGTTGTGTTCTATACTTGTTTGTGTAGGATGATACAAGATTTTCTTTGTAGAGGCCTCATAAATCACCATCTCAAGCTTATCATAAAGATGAACGCACAAGCCGGAAAAAGGAGAATGTGAACCTTACAGAAAATCAAGAAATAACTTGAAATCCCAACATCTTTATTTAGAAAAATAGCCATCCTTACCAGCATAATGTTACAATCTGATGGGGGTCAAAGGGCTACGATGAACATAAACACAAGGTGAAAAGATACATGATGTCAATATAGAAAACACTTAATGGTTTGTCTCCTACTAAAGAGCGATCATAATCCAACGGATGGACACTGCTTTCTGGCATGCTCGGGAATCAACTTCACTAGGGTCTCCGCTGGCACACCCTTCAACTCTGAATATAGATCATGCGAATTTTAACTAGATATAATAACAGGAAAAAGAAAATGTCAGTCTAGTTTGTATTCAAGAGCTTCATACCAAGAGGCTTAAAATTGAAAAGTGGTGGAAGAAAACGTCCACTTGGCAGACGGGTATTTGGCTCACGTAGCTCATCAAAGAAGGGGTGGCTCAAAGCATCCAACTGCATCAAAATAGAGGAGTCAATTTCCAAAGTACGTCCACGCAGAGGATAAGAGCAATCATGAATAAGCCCACGAGCTTCTATTAAAACCCAGCACCAACAAATTGAGAAATGTGAGTGAAAAAGCTTCAATTCTGGCTCCCTCTCAATTTCAAATATGGGTAGCGTTCAACAATACTTTAATCCATTTTCAGTAGTGAAAACAACCTAATGTGAAAAATATGAAACAACAGAGGCAAGGTAGGCAAATTAAACCCTCTCCCCCAGCCAACAAAAAAAGCAAGAAAAAGAAAGATTTCCAAAAACTTACAGCCGAGCAACGTAAATTAGGAGAGTATTGTAGCAGTCTTGAAACAAGATCAACAGCTTCTGGAGGCATGCGTTTGTAGAAAATCTGATAAAGAACAAAGACATAAATGAATAGTGAAACAAAAAAATAAAAATAAACAAGCTGAGAAAATAAGCATAAACACACATGGTAACAAATACCTTGTGCCACGGATGAGCTTTAATTTGTGGGAATCTATACTCTGTATAGTTAGGATTCATGCATTTTATTTCCTCCCTGGTTGGAGTACCCAAAACCTGAAAGAGAGTCAAATTGGTTATCGGGGCATAGGAAGCACATGAGGGAACAATAGCAACTACAAAGACAAAGCATTCATTTAATCGAAATTAACAATAACAACTTCCAATACCAGCTTGAACTAATTCAGACTCTATCCAGAAATGGCATTAAAGTATAAAATTAATCATATAATCTTGTCACAATCTTTTAGATGTAAAAGTCATTAAGACAAACGAATCCACTGCCTACAGGTCCCGCAAAACCCTCACCACCCGTCAGGAAAAACACACACTCAAAGGAAACAAAAATCCCAAGGAAAATAACAAGTATGGTAAAAAATCCAAATAACTAAGTGTGCATGCATGCGTGAGAGAGAGAGAGAGAGAGAGAGAGAGAGAGAGAGAACCTTAATAATCTCAACAAGCTGGTCTACTCCACTCTCACCAGGAAATAAAGGCTGAAAAAGCAAAGACCAACAGTACCATTTAAGAGAAAACCTTGCTTCCAACAGTAAACCTTGCTTCCAACAGTGCAAACTTGTGCAAAAAGAAATAACCCAACTACCTGCCCAAGAAGAAACTCAGCCAGCACACAGCCAGCAGACCAAATGTCGATAGCTGTAGTATACTCAGTCGCTCCAAAAATAAGCTCAGGTGCTCTATAATACCTAGAGCAGATGTAAGAAATATTGGGCTCCCCTTTAACCTATGAAGAATCATGGAAGAAAGTCATAAAGCATGCCAGTTTCATAAAAGTTACCCCATCTTTATGATAGCATTCTACATACCAAAACTTTGGCACTCCCAAAATCACATAATTTAACCTGGTGGGTATGTGGATTTACCTGCAAAAGGTCACAAGTATTAGCTTGAAAAAGTGATTTTCTATGGGACAAGCAAGTTGAAAGGGGCAACCAAAGGCAAAATCTGAAAGCAGATAAACACACTTATGAAACATGTCAATCTTCCAAATCAAAGCACTCATAATATTGGTATGTCTGCCAACAAAAGATTTGATTTCTCGTAATAGTGGGAGGTCTGCGTATAAAAGGGTTGATTTCCTAGGGCATTTCAGAAAGGTAGCTCTAAGTCGAATTAAATGACAAAAATTGATTCATATAGCAGACCCAAGTTTGTTATGAATAAGGCTTAGCCTCTTCTTGTAGAGAGAGTGTGGTGTCCCAAATGGCATGAATGAAGTGTATAGCACGACTCAAGTTAAACTTCTTTCTGAAAGGCTCTTACTGCTTTAGAATAACTGAATTTCCAATTAAAAATACTCTGATTGGAATATATAAAAACAATCCTGAACTCGCCAACCTAAGACCTCATATTCCAGATCCACAAGAAATAGAAAACACTAATGATACTCATTTTTGACAAGTAGAATTAATTTACATTACGTGTATTTGATGAAAATTCAAACGTAAGAAGAAAGAAAAGAGGGTATGAAAGTACACTTGATTTATCTGTTCTACTGGCATAAAGCAACCAAAAGGAAGTTTGACAGCTTGAAAAACTAATTTTTTGATGTCAAACATAACTAATGTTCCTAAATTTCCGCAACTTCTATCCAAGAAGTACAGCATAGAATCAAAAGCAAAATAGCATGAAATGTACCAGTAGATTTTGAGGCTTGATGTCCCTGTGACACACTCCAATACCATGGTGGATATAAGACAACGCTCTGAAAATCTGCCAAATAGCAGCATAGTTGATTGAATATTCGTACAAAACTCAGGTAAATTTCATTTGTTTATACATCAAGAAAACACAGGCAGAACAGTAAAATGTCTGGTGTTCCCAAAATAAGCGATAAATAAACATAAAACCAGTATTCAGCAAACAAACTATCAAAGTTAGTGCACATATAACTTTATTGAAGTCAAAGTTGTATACCAGAACATCATGAATAAAACCCATCAACGTTTGTGTAAAAACTGCAAAGAAAACTCTATGAGATTTGAAGTACAAGAATCAATCAGATATCAATGTAGAAAGCAAGTTCCATTAAACATAAACAAAATTCAGAATAGCGGAGCTTCATTGAAGGCCAATTTAATCAAGACTTAAAATAGCAGTTTCAAGAGAAGAAAGAGGCTAGATTTGGCATCCACACCAAGTTATCAAGAATCTGAACAGGTACGCATACCATGCATTAAACCGAGCTGTGCATTAAAGGATAACAAATTACCTGGTAAGTATACAGCTTGACATATATCAGTGGTATCCTCTGGTTCAACTTATTATAGTGCTTGACAATGCGATGAAGAGTTTCTGGGACATACTCAAGTACCAGATTAAGATATAGTTCATCCTTTTCAGTTGTAGAGAAGAAGCAGTGCTTCAAGGACACAACATTTGGGTGGTCAAGAAGACGCATGGTTTGTAACTCTCGGTTTTTGTATCTCTTGTCTTGAAGAACCTTCTTGATGGCAACTGTTTCTCCTGTTTCTAAGCATTTCGCCTAAAAATTCAGGGAAAAAAAAAAATGATACTTATAATTGTCATCAAAGAGAATAAATGGGAGTAATCAAGCAGGGCCAAGGAATTTCAAGAAATAACCCCTTTTAATAAAATATTCATATATTAATCCTTCGATGTTTTTAATCACATTATTACAGCAATTTTAAAGTAAAAATGGTATCTTAATAAACAACTCACTCCTAAATTAATCAACCCATATTATGCCACCAAACAATCCCCAAATTATTACAACCCATGGTTATTGCTCTAGAAACCTCCACAGTAAGATTTTACCTGAAACACTACTCCAAATGATCCGTGCCCGACAACGCGTTCAGCCATGTAACTAATGGTCTGGAAACAGCAAAAGAAGATAAAACAAGGAAAAAAATAAATGCAACTGTAAAACATTAAGGAAGATACAGTAGGTAGGAATAGGAAATAGGAAAGGTCTCAAAGAATACACGTAAATGACATTAAAATACCTCAACAAACCAACATTTAACCCAAATATTTATGATTACACCTAAAAGAGAGGATTTTCATGAGTGGAAACCCTTCTTATTGGATTATCAAGATACTTTCCTAAAATTAAACTTTTATCAATGGAGAAAAGTTGTCGCAAATCTGTAAAAGCATAGATAATAGTAAACATGATTCGTATATTAGCATTGCCAAAATTGTGAATATATAAGGTATTGTTTCCTGGATACGAAATGTACATAAACTTGAACCAGAAATGACAACACATGCTATGGCACATTACCTGCTTTGGCTGGCCATTTCGACCCCCAATTGCAGTCACAATTATGTGGCCAGCCTCAGTCCCATTACCATTCACAACTGTAGCTTCCATTTCCTATTAAACAAAATCAGAACCATCATTAAACGAGGCAAAACCATTCTCCTGGCTGAATTCTTATTAGGACAGAACGAGACAGAAAAATACGAGTATCTTTTACATCTTGGACATACATACCTTGTCATCCCGGATTGTCATGTCATTCATCTCCTCGGGCAATCTATCAACCCCCACAGCATGGCTGCTTGATTCCCTTAAGCCAGAAGTAGGCGCTATGCCCACCGAACCCATTTGATAAAGTCTTTTAGCTTGTATTACCTCAATAAGGCATTCACCTGCTAAAACCACACCACATGTAAACTGCTCCAAACTACATCTGCATTTATACTAAAAAAAATTTCTATCCCGATACATTACATCCCTCTTTAATTGAAAAGTAACCGTTTTAAGTGAAATTATTTTCATTGAAACGCATTTGCCAAATATGTCGAGGAGTCAAACAAATCTGATACGTAACGGCAAAATCAAAAACAGAATTACATGAAACTCACAAGGACTTTACTGGCACCTCTTAAACTAGGCGAATAGTCAATACAACAATTACTCTGCCTTGGAAATAAAAAATTAAACAGCTGGAAGTACAACTATATGTACAGTAAACAAAATTATTTTCATTTTAATCAATACAAAATTTACGACTTCAACGTTTTATTCTGAAATGACATAAAGCAAGCCTGGCAAATCAAATAAGCTGCATGACACAACAATAACAAATGGACTCAAACATTACCTAATCTAAAATAAATTTGGAGATTGAAAAGTAACAAAACACGAGAACAAAGCCTCTTTACGGACAGCTAAATCCACATGAGGCATAGAAATATGATATCCACTCTTGGAAAAGAAATGATAGAGACAGATATTGGCATTCAGTTGTGTATCTTTATCCTTACCGCTACATAAAAGTAACTAGTAACTAGTTTGACTATTGTGTTTAGTATAACATAAACTAAAATAATCAACAAAAAAATTTCAATCAGTATCAGATAATGCAATTCAAGATTATGACAATATGAACCATAAAGTCAAAAGACGAAACAAGGACAGTTGGTCATACAGATATTTATCTAGAAAAATTACACAAAATAGAACCAAATGAAGAAAGATTTAAGATCGTAAGAAACCAACAGAAAAGTAAGGACATCCACTAAGCCAAAGCAACAAGTCTACTTTAAGCCATTGCTTAATACAGTGAAAAGAGGTTTGCCTCTCAAATTTCGTCAGATAAGATTAACTATCCACAATATAAACATCTTACAGAATTTAAATTCTGTATGTGGTATCAATTTATCTTGAATCTGTTGTGACATCTAAATAAAGTAATCCAATCTCTATATAATAGACTGCATAAGATATGAAATAAAAATATACACCAAAACTAAGGGTGTTATCAATTTGGCTGCCACTCAATTGGTGGGACATGTCTCGCATAGATTTAAAGGATCTTCCACTTACAAGAGCGATGATATAGGGGTAGAACATGTTAGAAGCAGGACAGGTGGACCAAAATTAATATGGTCTACTGTGATTGTGAAGGATGTAGCTGTGTTGGATTTTTCAGTAGAACTAGCAATGAACTGAACCAAATAGCAAAGAAATGATTCACATAGCCAACTTCAAGTTTATTGAGAATAATGATTAGTTTGTTGGTGTCGTCGTTTTAATTCCTACAATATCATATAGATAAAAGAGTGTTGATGCACCCGATTTTAAAATGGTTGAACCGGATATCAAGGCCTTCTACCTCCACAGGGAAAGGCATTTTTAAAGCATAAGCCTCAAGACAAATTAATAAAACAATTCAAAAGAATATAAAAAAAAAAACAAAAAACAATGATCATGATAAACCACATCATGAAAATTCCATATAAAACAAATTAAGAATGTTAAAAATTTCTCTTGCAAACAAATATAAATAAATCAATAGAATTGAAAATATATTTTTGTCTCAAATTAGCAATCACATAAAATAAATAGAACTAGAAATGACCTAGAAGACTCCCTTAGCATCACTATTTATAGAATCTTTAAGAAAGTTATCAACATTTTTAATTCCCCTATCATCCTCCTCACCACTGTCACTTTATTCTCATTCTTTATAACCATCCTCCACTTAAAATCTTTCCTTCCCCTGTTCTTCGGCACACATCAGAACAATTCGTATTTTCTATAGTTTGTGGCCCATGAATAATTTTATGACGAATTTTTTGTTTTATTGTCATACATTTCTTAAAATTTTACAGCATTAAGTTAAATATGCTAAATTTTCCATTTGAATAAGATAATAATCATAGTATTACTACAGCTCAGTGAGAGTTCTCGTGTGCGTAATGCGTAGTGATAATGTATGGTGCCAATTAAGTATATAAATAATGTTCAAGATTATACAGAAACTTATTTTCCATGTGAGCCACCTTGGCCGTGATACTATTTTCCATGTGGGCCACTTTTAGTTGCAATGAGATACTGCAAGAGGCACACTGACAGCAACACGATTGAGATTAACAACTATCATCGTTTAAGATACACTACGGCCAAGGTGGCTCACACAATTAAACCATGTAGCTCTCAGGCTCCATCGTTTATGGGTGATAAGGACAACAATCAAGAGGACGGAAACAAAGACCAAACAAACAAAAAGCCCAAAAATTATATCACTCCGACAATAACATGAACCACACCCTGAAAGTGCCATTATCTTGTGTTCTCTCTAAATATAGAGATTTCCAATTTTATATTGTGAATTATATTTGCTGCGATAGTAATTTCCCAACAAACTCTACTCTTCCTCGTTACCTGGCCAGTAAGTAATTCAAAAGCCTATACCACTCATTTTGGGTAGAACAAGAATATATGGTCCAAAATTG
Source organism: Fraxinus ornus (assembly GCA_903798235.1). NCBI lineage: Eukaryota > Viridiplantae > Streptophyta > Magnoliopsida > Lamiales > Oleaceae > Fraxinus > Fraxinus ornus. The sequence continues at coordinate 53,526 of CAIGRF010173482.1, forward strand.
TCCATACATTTTCCATTTTGGTTAATAAGATTTTCAACTTCAGCGCAATTTCGGTTTCATCTCAGTTCATTATTTGATTGTTTCCTTCACTAGTTTGGTTCCATTTTAGGTTTAAATATGTTCTAAATAACATGGAAAAGATTTTTGAATCATCAATTAACAGAATTTGAGTCTTAGAGTATGTTTGGATAAATGTTTCTAGGTGTTTATAGGTCATGAAATACTTTTGGTTAAACCATTTTTTATTCACACATTTCGGAGGACCTACAAGTACTGTCCACTTCTCAACCAACCCTGATGAACACCTTGCTAAACATATCCTTAATTTAAAGTTCCTAAATCTCGATCTATTTGAATAATTTTCTGGTAGCTACATTGGTTCTAATTTGCCCGAATCCAGAACCTATTTTTGGTATTCTGTAAATAATGATGAAAGCTCTCATTTATGTCTCAACATCTTACAATCAATTTCATGATTCATGTTCAAATAGTTGGCCAAATATATGTCCAAACTTGCATACCAGCCAACTTTTTGGTCCAAAATAAATGAAACTATTCCATCAAATTTCTGAAACTACATAACCTTTAAAAGTTTAAGCATAAACACGGTGAGTTTAGGTGGAGAAACTACCCTTACTTTGTAGTGAAATCTTGTAGAATAGGGGTTCAATTTTTTGCAAAGGAGTGAAAAATAATTTTAGGTATGTTATTTCGGGGTCTTATGAGACATCTCATCTCATTCATCTCTCACTCTCATGTGATTCCAGTTGCAAATGAAAAGTCTACATGGCCTCTACATATTGCTTCTTCTAGAGCTTCCTTATATAAAGTGCGTTTATTGTTGTAGCATTGAATTGTTAAAAAAATGTTCTTGCACGAATTTTTTAATAGATGTGGTGTATTTCCTAGAATTATAGTAGTTCGTGTATTAATCTTTTTTATATTTTATTTTGATTTTTTTACAAAAAAAAAAAAATCTTGAGATTTAGCAAGGTATCATCCATAAAATAATTTCTGTGTGCTTCGACACCCCAGATTTTTAGAGGTGTTCCAGTTCTTACATTGTTTTAGATTTCATAAGATTCTTTTACAATTTTCCATGTATTTTATGTAAAAATCAAATTTCATACAAATATGATTATTCCATAAAATTGCCAAAAATTTGGAAAAATCGCAAGTTATACTAATCATAATAATTATTTTTTACTAAACTAAGGTGTATTGCAACAGTTACTATATTAACCAAAAATAAAATCTTTGTTTGGACCAAATTCGATCTTCATAACTTCATTTAATTTAGTTAAATCCAGGACAAAACTCAGTTGGATTCCAAATTGAAAGGCAAATCTCTTGTCTTCCAGATGGAAGGGGCTGTGAGGACAACATACAGGAGCATAATAACATCAATTTTCAGAAAAGTCTAATTCTATAGACACTAATGACGCTACCATGTTTTGTCTCTTTCACAGTCACCTTGCTTTTAATTCAGCAATTTTTGCGCCATTATAAAATCAACTTAATTTTCAGTTGATGATAAAATCTTGATCCTATGACCCACACACGTCCCAGAAGCGGCTAAGCTAGCAATCACAAATGTTTACATTAGCTTCAACAGCCACATAATCATGTTTCTTTATTCCAACACATCAAAATTTTCATTCAACCTTATGATTCCCATAAATAAAGCATTTATTTTTATATCCTTAAATGACGGATGTAGCAAAACCCTTTCAAGTTTCAACTCTGTTGTGCAACATTTATTTTCCATATAAAATTGGACACAAAATCTTTTCTGCTTCGGCGTTCCTAATACAGAAACTTATTAATTTGGTAATTGTAAATTTATCATACACAGTTCAACAGGACCAATGTACAAATAATTAAAAAAAAAATCTCAATTTTATCTCTTAACTTCCATTGTATCCCCAATTCAAAAATAATAATATTAACATTACTAAGGAAATGAAAAATTGAAAACAAAAATCCAAAAAAAAAAAAAGATGATATTTTTTAAGGCAAATAAAGATTTACATTATACAGCCAACATAAAGAGGAAAAAACTAAACAATTTTAAATAATTATAAACTCACATATTTCCAAATATTTATGGTATTATTGACAGAATAAATGGAAAACAACCGCTTCTCTTTCTAATACAAAAATGTTGAGTTCTAAAAACACAAAACAAGTAAAAGACACCAAGTTTAACCCAAATATTTACAGATCCACGTCAAAAAAATTCCCATAAACAATAAATGCAACGTTCCAATATCAAGAACAAAATCAAATTTCCAGATTAATTAACAAAAAAGAAAAAGTAAAACACTACAAGCGAAACCGTACCGATGAAATCAGAGAATTCAGAAGGAGGTGGAGCAGACACCGATGATCATCGGTGACTAACTCTGACAATTAATTTGCTTCGTATAACCATCACCCAAAAGAGGCAATGTAGAGAGAGAGAGAGAGAGAGAGAGTGATTTTATTTTTCTATTTATAATTTTATTGACGATTTTTGGCTAATTAAATTTGTGTTGAGTTGTGTGATGTGATGTGATGTGATGTGACATATAAAATAAGAATAATGGGTTCTGTGCTGACGACGGTCAAACCTCAGACCTCTAAATTTCTGTTTTTTTTATTATATTTTTGGTGATTTTTTTATTTATTTTATTCATATGCCTGTTTTTTAAATTAGGGTGTGTTTGGTACAACTTAAAATCCAGTTAAAATTAAAAATATAGCCGTTATTGAATCTCACTTATCTAATAAAAGTAAAAAATAACAGCTAATTTTTCGATTTTAATCTCTACAAAACACACTCTTAATATACGAGCAGTTGTATATATTTTAGAGTTCTTACTATTTAGCCTATGTTTGAGCAGTACTTCTTGGGAATAGATTTGTAAAAAAACAAAAAAAAAAATAATAATTTGAAAATGTATAGTTAAAAAACAGAGAAATAACGTTTTCTTTTGTTGAATCCTTTCTTTTGTTTTTTCTTCCGCGATATTGGTAGAAATTGAATTGATTTGAAATTTTCATTTTATAAAAATCCCATATTTGGTCTTGCTTGGTAAAAATAGAGGATCAAGTAAAATTTGGATCGAACTTCTCGACAAATTATTGTATATTATTTAATTGCATTTTTACTTCCTTTTATCATTTACTACAAAATTATTATTGACATTACAATTTTTATTTCTTAAATCACATTTTAATTATAGTTAAACTTCTCAATCTTTGTTCATTCTAATAATTATTTTCTTAACTTTTTCTTTCGAAATCTTATCTTCAACCTTACACTAATTAGTAAATCTTGTAAAATATTTTATTTTCATGCTTTGAAATAAGGGGAAAAATCCATACTAGTTATTTATTTATTTTTTAAAAACTATGATAAAAAAAAAAGTTTTATTTTAGCGAATTTTTGGATATAAAACTATTATCAAAATACAAAATGTGCTAACTAGAAAATTTGAGAATAAGAATGATATAAAGAATCTTAAGTGCAATTAAAATGTGTTGCAAGAAATAAAAAATGTGATGTGGAAATAATTACCCTAATAATTTTGTCACATCTGTCATTTTTGGACTTTTTGCCCTTCCAAAAATTTTAAATACCTTTCATATCCTACGTGAAATGTAATTTGATTAATTCAAAAAATTTGAAAACGTCACACCAAACCCCCACACCTATTCCACCCCCACTTACTAAGAACCTGTTTGGTAGAATTTAAAATTTGATTAAAATTAAAAAATTAGTCGTTATTGTTGACTTTTATTAGACGAGTAGGACCCAATAACGACTATATTTTCAATTTTAATTGGATTTTAATAGGTACCAAACGGGCTATAAACCCACAACATACCTCCATTTAGGGGTGGATATGAGTTGGGTTGGGTCGATTTTTGCCTCAACCCAACTCAATATAATCGATTTGATCAAAATTTAACCCAACTCAACATGTGTAAAGGTTGGAACCCAATCCAATCGTATCCGTCGAGTTGGGTTGTGTTGAGTTGGTCGATTTGGGACAACTTATCAACAAACATTAAAGTCATTCAGTTTTCTATTATAATAAATTCGAATAGACAAGATTAAATAATAAGCAAATAAATAAATAAAATTATTTATTATCTTATTCAAACATCATTAACTGAGCCTACAAAGAATAAAATGCATTTAATATAATATGAAAACTTATAATACATTTCTTGTGGGAAGGACGGCGAGCTCCTCCTCTGAAATGCACCAAGGTAATTACATTTAGACTATTCACTTGTACTTTTTAGGTTCCTTTTACTTTTTAGATATTTTATTTTATTTCTTTTTTTTTTTAAGTAGTTAGGTTGGGTAAGGTTGGGTTGGGCGGGTTTATTCAGTTTTCATATGTTAACTCATAACCCGACCCGACCCACATACACAACCAACCCACACAATCCATATAAAAATAACAACAACAAAAAAAAACTAACCCAAACCGGTCAGATTGGACGGTTTTGGCGGGTTCGGTCAGATTTTGCCCACCCCTACCTCCATTATTGGATGCATACATGAGACACGTACTGATTTCCACCCCCACTTACTAAACCCACAACATACCTCCATTGTTGGATGCATACATGAGGCACCTACTAATAAATTCTATCAAACGACTGCAAACTAATTAGATGAAAAGTTACAATGAGATCGCATTTAAGGTGTACGATGGAAAATATTCTTGATGAAGCATTAATTATGTTCATCAATGGTCAACTACCAAATAATCAAATCTTGACAAAAAAATTTACACAATGCTATATTAAATAGGGAATCTTTCAAATTTTTATATGCTTTGAAGCTATATTTTGTCAAAATAGTTCATAAAAGTAATCAAAATAAATGAATGAAGAATAATATGCAAAGTAATGTGAGCATGTTATATTTAACATTCTAAAATATTAAATTATAAGATAAAAACATTCAACAAATTGTAAATGCTAACCTCAAATTGAAAGATGAATCCACAATGATTTCAAGCTTGATATTGCAATGGTGAAGGAATAAAAAGCTTGTTTTTTGTGAGAAAATATCACTTGATATACTCAACAAACAATAATGCTAAGTGTGCGTTCCATTGTTTACATCTTTTTTTTTACAACTTTTTTGTTTTCAAAAAGAAATGGGCCGAAAAATAGTTTTTTCTTAAAGTGGTAAATAGTGTGTTGTCACGTGACACAATGTAAACAACGATGTTAAATATGATGTACATGTAACATGATTGCTCAACAAAATGTTATGAAATATTTTTTTTGGGTTAACAATTGTAGAGTCTTGATCTCCTAGGCACCAGGTTTAACTTATGTTAAGCACCCATGACATAGCATATTAATTACTATCAAATCTAATCATTTTAATGGACCCGCCATTATTCTCCACAACATTAATTCACATGCATGTTAAGTTAAAACTACAAGGGTAAGTAGGATTTTTTGCACCCAAAAAAGGACATTTTTAGCATCTTTACAAAAAGGTAATTATATTATCACTAAAAAAATTTACTTACTATACCACATTTTAACCACACCACATTTAAAATATATTTAATAAATACACCATAACAAATTTACAATTATATTCTTAATCAAACAAAAATAAAAAATAAATTAAGTATCCTAGTGTATTCACTATTCATTATCCCAATATTACTTCTCATTTTTCTCATCCTTTCCACCCATTATGAATTTTCTAAAAGGCAAAAACTTGGTAGAAAGAAATATTGTCAACATCGGTACTAGAAGAACTCGCTACAGGCGGCGGCTGCGACAAAGACACTGGTGTATTACTAGAATTTGACCATGGCACCACCTGATTCTTGACGTTCTCATCGTCTTCCTCTCCCTCCATGTAATCATCACTGTCACTATCGTACTCAAACCATCAGTTTCACTTTCTTGAGAATCACCGTCTTCATCTCTCTAAGTCGTCACTTGATTTTCTGCACAGCAGCACAAGTGTGGCAAATGGAACTAGTCGACCCCTAGCTTCGTACTGGCGGCTTTACACAACATCGGAGATAGACAGACACTAAAGAGCTCATATTTTTATAGTTAAAATATTCAACCTTATTGATGAAAATAAATATAAATTTTAATTATGAAATTTGAAATAATTAAAATTTGTATTAAATCTCAAAATTAAAACCAAGACCAACACTGAAGAGGAATTAAAACATATTAAATTTGAATATTTAAAGCATTAATTTGATTTTCTAACAAAAAGCGAGTCAATTTATTAATAATTATAAAGATAACATAGTTACAGAAAACTTGTATATTTTTCACTATGAAGTAGATTTTCTAGTTCTGAAACAGAATTAAAAAAATTTATACGAGAAGAAAGTTGGAAAACTTGAAAGTTTATAGAGAATAATTTGATTATAATGAATTAATATACAAGTGGATAAAATACGTGTTTATATAAATAAAATAATATCATAATCTTAATAGTTTGAGGAAGATAAGGGCTTGTTCTTTTTACCATTTTCAAACTATTTTCTGTTTTCAATTTTTCAAAACAGTGAAAACGCGTTTTCTTTTCTATTTTCGTAAATGCATTTTTGAAAACAAGTTAAAAATTTACAAATCGTCGTTTTGGGTGTTTCAGTTATAATCAAGCCAAAATTTTCAAAATGTCCAAAAGAACAAATTTTCAACAATCTCAAAATGGATACTCAAAACACAAAAATCATAATGAATTCAAAACTCAAAACACAAAATTGAAATACAAAGAGAACAGCCCCTAAGTAATTAAAACTTACAAGAATAAGTAATTGAAAGCTTAAAATAACCAAAAAAAAAAAAAAAAAAAAAAA
>CAIGRF010173482.1:61271-80074 GCA_903798235.1 Fraxinus ornus
AAAAAAAAAAAAAAAAAAAAAAAATTCTAATTTATTATATCTGCAATAAGATTGTCCAACATTATTTTCCCCAACTTGAAGAAAACTTGTCTCGAATTTGATAGAAGGAGAAAATCAACCAATTAAGTGGAAAGTACTTATTAATTCATGTCATGACTAGGATTGAAGAAATATTAGTATCTTGATCTGCTTGATAAACATTATTATATTCCTCTATCCCATTTTCTGAAGTCAACTTGCTTGTACCTTGTTCATTTTATTTTCGTGATATACACTTCCTACGTGATATTACTTCACGCTCATGTATGTTAATTAACATTCAATTTTACTTAATTGAAAATTAAATAAATGATTTAACATTTATGCCTCATATTCTCTGATATCAATTTGAATTTAATTAACATTTATACATATTCAAATATTACTTTTACAGTACAACGTTTAATAATAACGTACAACGCACGTTCAACATGGACTAATTCGTTGCACGTTCAACGTGGATTAGTTCAATATAAAAAAATTTAAAAGGGGACTCATAATCATACTGCCAATATTTACTTGTGCTTATGTAATTCATTGTCGTTGGGAATGAAAATAGGGTCGATGGCAATTTCATTCTCAATTTTTCAAGTTTTACTTTGACTCCTTCATAAATAAAAAGTACAAGTTTTTTTTTTTTTTTTTCTATTGGACACTGATGAACTTCAACTTGTTTATTATCGGAGTACAGTTTTGAGCTTATGGTCTTCAATTACTATTTCACTAGAATGTTTTTCATCCTCATACTTGCATTTATAGTCAATTTCCATGTACTGAGATCAATAGATTTTGAGGTTTCAATTTGCACGTGTTTTTCAATGTCCATTGCAATATCATCGTCGATAACAATATCTTTTTCAACCTCATCAATTGTTTTATAAATCTTTTGCTATTTGTTTATAATAGTATTCCAAAATTGCTTCTTAAATGGCATGAAAATAATCTTTATAATACCAACAAAACACATGCATATTATCTCTACTATGTAAGTGCATCACAATACCATGGTTATCCCCAAAGTGTATTACAATCGTCCATTTTTACCACATTACACATCTTGTAGGCTTTTCAATAGAAGGTGGAATTTTGAATACCTCAACATTCTGAATTTCTTGATTCTCATTGACTAATGGAACTTGATAGTAGAATGCCAATTTTTCCTTCTTCAAATATAATGCTTTCACCAACTCTTTAAATACCATGTTCTCACTACTCACGCGGTTTATGATGATGTAGTATTGTTGATGTTGGATGCATCATGTCCTAAAAAGCACATTACACTTTAATTTGAGTTATTTTATATTATCACGGAGATCAATACAAAATCCTTGACAGCTTGTTCGGGCTAATATTCGATCTTAAATTGCTAATATCTGAATCAATATGGTTGGGTTGGTCATGTGTCACAACTAGTCGTTGATCTGAAAATCGCATCTGACTTCAATGATGAGCACAACTGAGGTTTGTAGATATTTTGAATAATTTTGTTGATTCTGTTGAGCTGTTGCTCGATATTTTCAAACCCCCGTTCATTTTTGATGGCTTGGACTCTACTACTGCTGTCCTTAGCCATTGGGCTAGACATAAACCTTTACTCTCATACCGAACTGATGTGAGAATGAAAAAAAAAAATGGAAACAAAAACAAAAAAGTTCATAGAGGATAATTTCACGATAACAAATTGATGAATGAAAGATTTTAGATTTTTTTTTGTTTATATACGCAAAATAATATCATAATCCTAACATCTCAAAAAATACATAAGCCCTCGTTTGGTGCAAATTATTTTCAAAAGAATGCATTTTTTTGGTTGATGTGATGGGGAATATGTGGTTGAAAAAAAAGGAAAAGTTATTGATGTAATAGAAAATATTATTTTATTGAAAAATGTGTGGTTGAAAATGAGTAGAAGAATGAGAATGAAAAAAAATTGTGGGCCAAACAGGGAATAAGTAATTAAAATCGGAAAGAAAAGTGTACTGTCCTAGATTATCGTGGAGGAGGTAAATTGCAGGATGTACCTCCCAGGATGGATGTGTTGGAAGAATGTATTCTGGAATAGTAGATTGATGGAAAATGTGTGGTTGAAAAAGAAGGAAAAGTTATTGATGTAATAGAAAATATTATTTTATTGAAGAATGTATGGTTGAAAATGAGTAGAAGAATGAGAATGAAAAAAAATTGTGGGCCAAACAGGGAATAAGTAATTAAAATCGGAAAGAAAAGTGTTGGCCTTGCAAAACGTAATGCGGATGTGGACAACAGATGACGGGTCCACCCACGCCTACCCAAGCAACATTTTGACGCGTTTTGTTCAGAGTAACAGAAGGAAGCGAGGAAAACGTGAATACAGGAGATGCTTCACGACGTGAGACACAATCATTCGATCACCGACGAGTGAAACAAAAATGATTACGCTAACAACAATCACTGATCAAATACCTATAATTATCCACTAGAGATCATGTTTATAAATATGGAACAAGCAAGATAATATATGAAGAATTTTTCCTCTTGAACGTGTGTTGAAAAAGAAGCTTACAAGGCTATTTTGTATTTCTCTTTTTAGATTTCCCCCAGATCATCGCTCATTTACAAAGACTTCCTATTTATAGTGTTTTGGCCGACGTGATGTCCATGAGATCAGAACCATGTGGCCTCATCTCCTTGACTAAAATTCACATCACTGTTTATCATACAATAAATACATTGATAACGGGTCAGCTTCGGGAGCTTCAGAAAAACTAAGGCTTCAATTGGAGGAAGCTTTGTATCAGTCTTCTATGTGAAGAGTTTCGTCGTCTTCTCTTACCTCTTTAGGTAGCACTTCGGCTTAACATGAAGCACTTCGGATTTATGTGCTTGGGCACAATAACTTCAATCATTCAATTTATCTCTTAAAATTTAACAAATCGACTTTTTGCTGACTTTTCTTTCCACGTGGATTGCCACGTGACATTTTGACTTGAGCCTCGGTAGCGAGGCGTAACGATAGTCCCCAAATCTAGGCATGATTATTTATGTAATGCGTGGACTTATATGTATATATAAAAAAATTTGTTAGGGGGTGGTTTTTACAACACCACAATCGAGCCCACTCACATTAACACAAGCAAATTCACATGTTTTGTCCGAAGTACCAGAAGGAAGCGATGAAAACGTGAACACGAGAAATGCTTCACGAAGTGTGACACAATTGTTTGAGCATCGATGGGTGAAACAAAAAATGATTGTGCTAACAGCAATCACCGATCAAATATCTATGATTATCTGCTAGAGATTAAGTTCATAAATATGGAACAAGCAAGATGATATATGGAGAATTTTTCCTCTTCAACGTGTGTTGAAAAAGAAGCTTACAAGGTATTTTGTATTTTTCTTTTTAGATTTTCCCCAGATATGCTTATTTACAAATACTTCATATTTATAGTGTTTTGGCCGACGTGGTGTCCGTTAGATTAGAATTACGTGGTCTCATTTTCTTGACTAAGATTTCACATCACTATCTATTACACAATAAATACATTGACAGCCGGGTCATCCACCTTATACATTAGGGTGACACACTTGATATTGTTTATTACAAACGTTAGATCAATTATTCCTAAAAATTATCTATTAATCTTTTAAGAGTCAGCTTTAGGTTTGGGAGCTTCGGATGAACTAAGGCTTCGATTGCAAGAAGCTTTGTATCGGTCTTTTGTGTGAAGAGCTTCACCGTCTTCTTTGACCTCTTTAGGTAGCACTTCGGCTTAATAGAAAACGCTTCGGATTCACTTGCTTTGGCCATTTAGACAGTGATTCAACACAATAGCTTCAATCATTCAATTTATCTCTTAAAATTTGACCAATCGACTCTTTGGTGACTTTTTTTTTTCATGTGGATTGCTACGTGGCGTTTTGACTTGAGTCTCGGTGGCGAGACGTAACAAAAAGTAATAAAAAACTTTTAAAAATAAATAAGTAGTATAAATAAGAAATAAAATCATACAACAAGAATAAATAATCTGTGTCCTACATATAATAAATTTTTCATACATCATTTTCACAATTTCTAAAAAATAAAGAGCACATAGCTCTACTCTTGAAATAATATCAAAAGGGGTCAAATTTACTGCAAAAGATAAGAGGAGGATCGACCCTTGTATATTTCCGTAATTTTCGTCCGGTACGGAGGGGACTTTGAGTAATTATCCAAGAGAGAATTTCACTGGAGGGCACCTAATATTTAGGTGAGTTCATTTTAGTTACTCAACTTTAATTTGCTTCGATTTAACCATTAATTTATACCTTTATTTCAATTAGATCACTCACTTTATATTTTTATTTCGATTTTTCTACTATATCTATAACTATTATTAAAACTAACGGAATTCATGACTTGGTCAGCAGAATGGTCTAACGTGCTACTGAAGTTAAATTTGTGATCTGATTAATAGAATTAATCAAATAAAAATATGAAATATAGCAACGTTAATTTCTAGCACCAAAAAAATCTAGCAACGTTAGCTCAAAAGAATATTGAATTGAAAAAACTAAGTTGGATTAGAATTTCCATAAGATAAGTTACAAATTATATGACCTTGAGGTAGATCGATTTGTCTAATTTTGAAAAAGATACAAGTTAAGCCCATGTTTGTGTCACATTTTTTTTTTCATTTTCATTCTTCTACTCATTTTCAACCACACATTTTTTAATAAAATAATATTTTCCATCACATCAATAACTTTTCCTTCTTTTTCAACCACATATTTCTCATCATATCAACAAAAAAAATGCATTCTTTTGAAAATAATTTGCACCAAACGGGTGCTAAATTGAAGTTGGATAACCAACATGAAATAAATGTGTAAGTGAGTGGCTCTCACCCCAATTATCCAAGTATTTTTATAAACGCAGGGACGAATGCCCAGAAATTCAATCTTCCCTTTGTTGACAAAAATATCTATCATCCACTGATCTCTGGTTAATCACTTAACTAATCATGGTTTTGCCATAATTGACCTCGCGATTATACTTCATCGATCTGGTAATCGCTGATCGATCTTCAGTCATGTAAGCTTTATTCAGGTGTTCTTTCTTAATTTTTTTTTCTTTTCTAAATCGTAAATGTCTATTGATTTTGAAGTAAAATCGAAATTAAATTGATGATTTGATTTTATTTCCTGAATCAGATGGTAAAGAATCTGAAGCTGTAAGCAGAGCAATCTATTGTGAGTTTTTTCGTCGTATATATAATTATTATTTTATTATTATTATTTTTATGTTGGCGCTTCTTATCAAGTTGTTTTTTTAGGAAAAAAGTGGAAATCCTGGATTTTTAAATGTTTAGATTTTCTTCTTAATTTTAATTGCGGTGAAAATTATATGTTTTTAATTTTTGAATATAATTATAAATCACCGAGAAATGATTTGATTGCAGGACTAAGAACTGTAGATCTATAACCTGAGTATTTTCTGTTACTATGTTCTTTTGATTTATGATGATTGCAGATTATTAATTCCAATTAGAGAGTACTTTATCCAGGTGGATTTTTCTCAGTATGCAATAAAAAAAGTGAGGAAGAAACTGATGATTGTTTATTCTTTCTCACAGCTTATCCAATCAATCAGCCGACTAAATTTTGCACCTTTTTGAGGATCAAGGGCCTAAATTATTGTCTCATTTTCAATGGCTGATCGTCAAAATAACCATGTCAAAACTAGCAATACGAAGGCATCAGGAAGTTCAGCAAATGCATACACGATAAACCTTGAAAACTTCAGTAAAAGGTTAAAATTCCTGTACTCGCATTGGACTGAGTACAAGGATGATTTATGGGGTTCATCTGAGGTTATTGCAATAGCAACTCCTCCTCCGTCAGAGGATTTGAGGTACTTGAAGTCATCGGCATTAAATGTATGGTTGGTTGGTTATGAGTTCCCGGACACAATTATGGTGTTCATGAAGAAGCAGATCCATTTCCTGTGTAGCCAGAAGAAGATATCATTACTTGATATTGTGAAAAAATCTGCGCAGAATGCTGTGGGGGTGGAAGTTGTAATGCATGCTAAGGCTAAAAATAATGATGGAACAGCATCAATGGATGATATATTTCATGCTGTGCGTGCACAGTCGAGGTTGGATGGTCTCGATATGCCTCTGGTTGGTTACATTGCAAGAGAGGCGCCTGAAGGTAACCTTTTGGAGAAGTGGGACGAGAAGTTAAAGACTGCGAACGTTCAGCTCAATGATGTAACAAATGGTTTCTCAGATCTGTTTGCTGTAAAAGATGCTGCTGAAATTACTAATGTGAAAAAGGCTGCTTATTTGACTTCTTCAGTGATGAAACTGTTTGTGGTCCCAAAATTGGAGAAGGTCATTGATGAAGAGAAGAAGGTATCTCATTCTTCCTTAATGGATGATACTGAAAAGGTCATACTCGAACCTGCAAGGATAAAGGTCAAGCTGAAAGCAGATAATGTCGATATCTGCTATCCACCTATTTTTCAAAGCGGTGGAGAGTTTGATCTGAAACCAAGTGCATCAAGCAACAACGACAATCTATTCTATGATTCAACTAGTGTGATCATATGTGCAATAGGGTCCCGTTACAGCAGCTACTGCTCAAATATAGCTCGGACTTTTCTAATTGATGCCAGCCCTGTGCAGAGCAAGGCTTATGAAGTCCTCCTCAAGGCCCATGATGCAGCAATCGCTGCTTTGAAGCCTGGAAATAAGGCTGGTGATGCCTATCTAGCAGCTTTTTCTGTGGTTGAAAAGGAGGCTCCTGAATTGGTTCCCCACTTAACAAAATCTGCAGGAACTGGAATAGGCCTTGAGTTTCGTGAATCAGGGCTCAGTCTTAATGGCAAGAATGACAGGACGTTGAAGCAAGGCATGGTCTTTAATGTATCTCTTGGGTTTCAGAATTTACAATCAGAGACAAAGAACCCTAAAACCCAAAATTTTTCTGTTTTGCTTGCTGACACTGTTATCATTAGTGAAACTTCTGCTGAAGTTGTTACTTCTTCAAGTTCAAAAGCTTTAAAGGATGTAGCTTACTCGTTTAATGAAGATGACGATGAAGAAGAACAGCAACCTAAAGTCAAAGATAAGCCTAGTGGTTCTGTGCCAATCTTATCTAAGGCAACCCTCCGATCAGTTAATCACGAGGTATCGAAGGAGGAGTTAAGGAGGCAGCATCAAGCAGCTCTGGCTCGCCAAAAGAACGAAGAAACTGCTAGAAGACTTGCAGGTGGTGGCTCCGAGGGGACAAGTCGTGGTGTGGTGAAACCCTCTGGTGAATTGATTGCATATAAGAATGTAAATGATATACCTCCTCCAAGAGATTTTATGATTCAGGTTGACCAGAAACATGAGGCCATTCTTTTGCCTATATACGGGGTCATGGTTCCTTTCCACATTGCTACTGTGAAGAGTGTGTCTAGTCAGCAGGATACTAGTCGTACATGCTATATCCGTATAATCTTTAATGTTCCTGGTGCTCCATTCACTCCACAGGACTCCAGCTTGCTGAAATTTCAAGAGGCTATTTATGTTAAAGAAGTTTCATTTCACTCAAAGGACCCCAGGCACATAAGTGAAGTTGTACAACTTATTAAAACCCTTCGAAGGCAGGTTGCTTCACGAGAATCAGAGAAAGCTGAGAGGGCAACTTTGGTCACCCAGGAAAAACTTCAACTTAGTGGCGCCAAATTTAAACCGATTAGGTTGTCTGACTCATGGATTCGCCCGGTGTTTGGTGGCCGTGGACGAAAGCTTCCTGGTACCCTGGAAGCACATGCGAACGGATTTCGTTATGGAACTTCAAGGCCAGATGAACGTGTGGACATCATGTTCGGTAACATAAAGCATGCATTCTTCCAGCCCGCGGAGAAGGAAATGATTACTCTTCTGCACTTCCATCTGCACAACCACATAATGGTGGGAAACAAGAAAACCAAGGATGTTCAGTTTTATGTTGAAGTAATGGATGTGGTGCAGACAATTGGAGGTGGAAAGAGATCTGCCTATGACCCTGATGAGATTGAGGAAGAACAACGGGAAAGGGATCGGAAAAACAAAATTAATATGGATTTTCAAAACTTTGTGAACAGAGTCAATGATCTCTGGGGGCAACCTCAATTTAAAGCATTTGATTTGGAGTTTGATCAGCCCCTGAGAGAGCTTGGCTTCCATGGGGTGCCACACAAGTCGTCAGCGTTCATAGTCCCTACATCGAGCTGCCTTGTGGAGCTCATAGAGACACCCTTTGTAGTAATTACCCTCAATGAGATTGAGATAGTCAATTTGGAGAGAGTTGGTCTTGGACAGAAGAATTTTGACATGACAATTGTATTCAAGGACTTCAAGAGAGACGTAATGAGGATTGATTCAATTCCTACATCGTCACTAGATGGCATCAAGGAGTGGCTGGATACAACTGACCTGAAGTACTACGAGAGCAGGCTAAATCTTAACTGGAGGCAGATTTTAAAGACAATCACTGATGATCCCGAACAGTTCATAGAGGATGGTGGATGGGAATTTTTGAACTTGGAGGCTAGTGATTCAGATTCTGGGCATTCACAGGAGTCAGATCAAGGATACGTGCCTTCAGATGTACAATCTGAGTCTGCATCAGAGGATGAAGACGATGACAGTGAGTCACTGGTGGAGTCGGAGGACGATGAAGAAGATGATTCTGAGGAAGGCTCGGAGGAAGATGAAGGAAAAACCTGGGAGGAGTTGGAAAGGGAAGCTAGCAATGCAGACAGAGAGAAAGGGAATGAATCGGACAGCGAGGAAGACAGAAAAAGAAGGAAAATGAAAGCTTTTGGGAAAGCTCGGGCTCCTCCTGATAGACGACCCACTGGCAGACCAAATGGCACTCTCCCTAAGAAGGCCAGGTTTAGGTAAAGCTATGGTAAGGGAATTAGTTGCTGAAGTATGGATTACGTGTCACTGTGTTTTTGTTGGTATGCAGTACTAGTTTGCTCTTTGAGCTCTGTAAAATATGGGTTTCCTTGTTTTTCGTATCTGTATGAACTAATTAATTTAGCACTAGAGATTGCAAATGTCTTCTTTTGGTGGGGATTTTTTTTTTTAATCTATAATTTGGTCCATTTTTCAACAGAAACTCATTTTATATCACCGCACCATTTTCCAGCCAACTGTTTTGTCCAAATTCCGATTTGCAGTTGACATTGCTTCTCGAAATCCAAAACCAGCCACATCTTTCTCGTGTCCGGATGTCACTTTGAATTGAGTTCTAAAGGTTTGATCATCTTGTTTACATCGTTTATTTTGGGCGTTAGCAAGCAAGAATCAGGACAATATCTTATCCTTTTGTGTGCTCAAAACCAACTATTTTTTTAGTTGCAGATTCAAAGGCATTAGCAACACAACTAAAGAACATCAACATCATTTTCTACATCACAACGATGTTTAAGAACGAAAGTGTATCCTTGAAAATTTTTAACTCGGTTAGTTAATATACTTGTGGCTCAAACTAAGTTTGAAAATCAACTGTTGGAAGGTTTGACCTTTTTATTTTTGAAATTCGCCCTCCCATCCCAAACGAGACTCAAACCTATATCACTTGAGTTGGTAAGTTTTCGCTCTTACCACTTTACTAGATCTTGATCTTCGATTTGATTGTTTGAGGATTAGAATGAAACATAAACTCTTTCGGGAACTAATAGTACTAGAAACTTTACGATTACATAAAACTCCTTATCATATGTAAAGCATGCCTAATTAGTTTAATCAAAGTTCTCATTTAACTTTCACGATTATTTCAGAAATCTTACAAGATCATGCGAGCCCAATGGAAGTCTTGACCAAATTTTGCTTAATATTGAAACTATTTTACTTATACCTGGTTGTATCTCAAAATGCAGTAAGCAGCGTACTGGTCAAGGAGGTTAAGAAGGCTCAACAACCTATCTATTTTGTGAGCAAGGTATTGCTTGACGCAGAAACAAGATATACATTGGCAGAACAACTCGCCCTTGCCCTGGTCCTGGCGCCACAAAAACTACGGCAGTATTTTCAGTCACATCCAATCGTGGTGCTCACAAATTAGCCACTCAGACAGATACTTCAAAACCTAATGTTTCGGGAAGATTGTTGAAGTGGGCAATTGAACTTGGTGAATTTGATCTAGAGTTCAAGCTCCGACCTTCTATTAAAGGACAAGTATTAGCGGACTTCATTCCAAAGCTCACACCGAGGCCTTGAGGACCAGAGGATATCTCGATCACTAAGGAGAACACCTGAGAAATATTCATTGATGGGGCATCAAACTCCTCGGGCTCGGGTACTGGGATCATAATTAGTAGTCCAGATAAGCTGATTGAAATTCAGTGTGCGCTCATATTCGAATTTGAAGCAACCAACAATGAGGCGGAGTATAAGGCTGTCGTCATTGCTCTTGAGCTTGCCAATAGCTTGGGAATTGAGCACATCAAGCTCTTTAGCGATTCAAAACTTGTGGTCGGGCAGATCAAGGGGTCATTTGAAAGAAAGGATGAGAAAATGAGCTTATACGATTTGAAAGTACATTATCTTTAGAGGCGATTAAAGGATTATGAAATTCTGAAGATTGCTCGAGTCGATAATGGTAAGGTGGATGCATTGTCAAGACTCGTTTTCATGGGAGTAGATGGACTTGACAAGACAGTCCACATCAAAATTTTGACGGAACCAAGCATGGGCGAGGAACTAAACGTCATGGACATCGATAATGAACCCTCATGGATGGACCCCATAGTTAAGTTGAATTCATAACTAATGGGAACCTCCTCGAGGATCCAAAAGAATCTAGAAGCGTCCGATCTAGAGTACCAAGATACTGCATGATCCAAGGAGTCCTTTTTTTTTCCGTAGAAACTTTACACTTCCATATCTCAGATGTCTCAGACCTTTGAATTAGCACATGCTTCGGCAGAAGTTTACGGAGGAATATGTGGTAATCATCAAGGAGCACGAGCTATGGAAAGCTTATAAGATACGAGTACTATTGGTCGACCATGAAGAAATATGCCTCATACTATGTGAGAAGATGTGATAAGTGCCAGAGGTTCGGGAATGTCATTCATACTCCTATTGAAGAGCTCACCAACATACACTGTTCGGCCCCTTTCGAACAATGGTTAGTTGACATCCTCGGGCTTTTTCCAATAGCAAGAGGACAATTAAAGTTTGTTGCTGTGGTGGTAGAATATTTTACTAA
Organism: Fraxinus ornus; assembly: GCA_903798235.1. Taxonomy (NCBI): domain Eukaryota; kingdom Viridiplantae; phylum Streptophyta; class Magnoliopsida; order Lamiales; family Oleaceae; genus Fraxinus; species Fraxinus ornus. The sequence goes on from CAIGRF010173482.1 coordinate 72,531, forward strand.
GTGGACAGAAGCAGAACCTCTAAAACTATCTCAGAGCCCAAGCTAAGGTCATTCGTCTAGAAGTCTATTGTGTGCAGATCCGGGATACCCAAAGTGCTCATAACTGACAACGGGATGCGATTCGATAATGTAAAGTTCAAGAATTTTTGCACCAACCTCGGGATAGATCATCGCCTAACATCGGTTTCATACCCTTAGAGCAATAGCATTGTCGAAGTAATTAACCAAATTATATTATAAGACATTCACACTAGAATTGAGGGTGCTCGTGGTAACTGGCCTAACGAATTAGCCTCCATATTATGGACTTACACGACTTCGCATAAAATAGCAACAGGTGAGACCCCATTCATGTTAGCTTTTGGGTTAGATGCCACAATCCCAATAGAGGTTAGCATACCCACAATGAGGTGTTTAGAACAAAGTATCGAGGATCACACTATGGAACATCTTAACCTCCTTGAGGAGACCAAGCTGCCCTACGAGTCGCCTCCTTTCAAATAGGACGGCCAGATATTTTAATAACAAGGTCAGACACAGGAGATTTAAGGCTGGGGATCTAGTGCTCCGAAGGGTAAAGGTCGCTGGTCATACCCCGGGAAAGCTTGACCCAGCATAAGAGGACCCTATGAGGTCATTAGGCAAGTTCGAGGAGGAGCATAAATGTTGAGGGATATGTCTGGAAGACCGTTGCCAAGTTCTTGAGGTGCAAACAATCTCGAAATTTATTACAAGTAGTAGTCCTCACCTTGTCTATTTAGTTTAGTTAGTTTTATTTTTTATTTTATTTTGGGCTTGTATGCCCATGCACTTTTTTTTTTGCTTCATTTTTTTTGGGGCTTGCACGCCCCACACATTTTTTTAGTAGTTTATTAGTTAAGTTCTGCGAGCCCACACTTGCTTTCGAGTATGAGAAAGTTATATAAAGTAGCAGTTGGGTAAGACGCAACAAAATTTTTATCCAAGTGAATGTCTTGAAGACATGCTACGAGCATGCATTTTAAAGACCTGTCACGAGCAGACACTACGAAGACATGCCACAAGCATGCTTTTTAAAGACCTGTCACGAGCTGGCACTACAAAGACATGATACGAGCATGCTCTTTAAAGATTTGTCATGAGCAGGTACCTCGAAGACCTATCATGAGCAGACACCACGAAGACATGCAACGAGCATGTTCTTTAAAGACCTGTCATGAGCATGCATCATTTTCAAGAATACTCGAGCACGATCATTATAAAATACAATCTTGGATTCAGAAGTCCTCGGGATGATTGAGTCCTTGAGTATGTCATCGCTAAATCCTGGTACAAATACATCGTTAGTTACTTTCCCATCAGATTTGAACTTAACGTTGAGCCCAAAACTTTGTCAAAAAAGTTAATTAATTGTGTTGACGTCGAGCCCAAGATTGTCAAAAAGTTAATTAATTATGTTGCAATTGAGCCCAAGACTTTGTTAAAAAAATTAATTAAATATGTTGATGTCAAGCCAAAGACTTTGTCAAAAAAGTTAATTAATTATGTTGATGTCAAGCTAAAGCCTCGATTATGGGCACAACCTCACATCTCGAGTTCAGTCCTTAGTATTTTGACTCGAACTTAACGTCAAGTCTAGCATTGTGTCTAATTTTCTTAGGTCTTACATCGAGCCTAAATACTAAATCGGTCGTCGTTCTAGTTAACAATAAAATGATCAAGACAAACACATACTAAAATATACTTCGAGCAAGGTACTTGGAAAAATTAAAAGCCATCGGGCAATGTACTTTGCAAAAATGAAGATTTACAATTTGTCAAAACATAGGGGTCAGGGCATTGCCTAGTCTACATCGTCATGATCGGGAGTTGGGCTAGACATTACCACATCGACCTCATCGTCGTTATCGTTGTCCTTGCCGGCCTCTTCGATATCTGAAAGATTGAGACTTTCTGCCATACCGGGCACTGACTTCAAGTAGTCAGGCTGAACATTGGGAAGGTTGGCTCAAAGATAAGCTCTAGCCTTTTTAAAGGTGCGAAATGTATGCCCATAAAGCATACTCAACCTTCAGCCTGCCACATTCCTCAGACATCCGAAATTTTTCTAATGCTCGCTCCCTGGCCTCGGCTAATTTGGCGTCATGCTCTTTACATGCACGTTCGAGCCCCAACTTAGCTTCCTCAGCCTCGTCCTTTGCATCACTAATTTCATCCCGAGCTTTCCTTAGCTCGTTTCTGGCGTCATCGTGCTCTTTCAAAATGGCCTCACGCTCAGCCTTCAAATCAACCAATTTTTTATCCCTGAGCTCGACAGCTTGCACGAGCCCAACCATTTTATGGGACTCATCCATCCTTTGCAATGAAAGGCCTCGGCCAACGCTCAGGGTCTATCAGAGGAATGAACATGTGTTCACATCGAGATAAATACATGAACTAAATTCAAAGCATAATCTAAACTTTTTACCTTCAAAGTGAGAAACTCGATGACTTCATCCCCTCGTCGAACCCCACATCTCCTCGATATTTTACTACAATGCTCGGCACCAGGTGGTAGAGCTCGAAGTCTTTGATGACCGAGGAAACTGAAGGAATGCAGTCATCCTCGAGGTCTGCGACCTCAGGGGTACAATGAGGATGAAGCTCTCTAGGCGATGAGGTCGGCTGACGTCCCGACCTCGGGCTGGATCACTTTGTCTAGGGTGAGAATTTTCATGAGGTCCCCTTGCTAGTTCATCTCGCTTTGAGACTCAAGGTCTCTTCTTCCCTTTGGTCGAGGTGGTGGCCTGAGGCTGAGGTGCCTTGTCATTTGCGTTCACAAACTTGCGAAGAGCTGATAGATCAAAAGACATCATTACATAAAAATAACATCTTATTAGAACGATCTTAAAAATCGATAAATATATATATATTAAGCGACGATCTAAGCAACGAAGCCCTACCCTCGAGGCTTCTAACATCAGCAAAGTCTAGAACTTCGTCCTTAAGGATTTCCTTTATGTTTGGCACTAAGGGATCGAGCTCATCGAGCATCTTCCTATCTCGCTCTACTGACTTAAAATACGTCTGACCCTCACAAAACTTTGCAACATTAGGGACAACCCACCTCGACCAAAATAGAAGGTCGAAATCTCTAGTAACTATGTAAAACCATCTATCCTTCCAACCCTTTAACGAGCTTGGCATGCTCAGGACCCTAAACCCCCATCGAGTTGACAAGTAAGCAAAACATGTGTACTGGGAGAGCTACTTGAGCTCGAACACCATTCGACAAAGGTTGATGTAAGGCTCGATCCCCAAATACATACATGCTATAAAGAAATAAATGAGCATTCTCCAGGCATTGGGCACTAACTAGCCCGGGCACATGGAGTGCTTGACTAAAAGACTTAGAAAATTGGTACAAGGGATACCTAAACCCAGCTTTTAGAGTGTCCCTAAAAATAACAAACTCTCATTCCCGAGCACTCGCCATCCTATCCTCGGGACCAAGCGACCTAATATCGCAGTTAGACATTAGCCCGAACTCTCAAGAAGCTACCATAGCTAAGTGTTCCTTGAACCTACATGGATCATCGAGGTACTTAAACTCGACATTACTATGGAACCTAGGTCGACCATCCAGAGGAACTACCATGGGAATCATCGATGTACCTATATCCTCGATACTACTCAAACTACCAGAACCCTAACTACTAGACATCTCTCAATAAAAGCTAAAAAAATAACTTAAAGTCTCAAGCCTTACCTTAACGATTACCCAACGCCCAAAAGTTCCTAAGGAATGTGCTCGAACTCGACCTTGTAGAAGAAATTTTATGGCAAGTGAAAAATGAATGGTAAGTGGGGCATATATATGCGTGAAAATGGGAGACCAAGGATCACAATCTAGATCGTCAGATTTTGACACGTATTAAGCATCCAGTGATCCTTGATAACCATCCTATTTTCACATTGACCATTGAACTGTCATTTAGGGATAAATCTCAATCAATCCCCTGGCTCAATACACGATACTCGAACTTTTGTACATCTACCCTAGCGTTCGAGCTATAGGGATGGGTGTACGGGGGAAATTGTTATGGGCACACATGTCGTCTCGAGCTTTTAATGTCTCGAGGAGTTGACTGTGCCAAATTGAGGGAATTGTCCTCGACCATAAATACCAAACTTACGTAAAACAGTGATGGAGTCCTCAGGACTTTATGACTGTTTCGTTCTCGGGCGTTCCTCTTGCCCAAACTCAAAAAGTCTTCTTAGGCATTGACTGATTCAACATTCTAGGAAGAGTTAAAACTCCTATGTCCAGAAGGAGTCTATATCGCTGAGTCTCCTAATTAAACTTTGAATAGATCAACAGTTGCAATGCAATACCTATTTCAAGCAGAAGTCCTAACGATAAGGACACGTGGCAAACCAAGTCCTGCTGGGAGTGCACTACATACCTCTATAAATATGAAACTTTGAATCATTATTCAGGCACATTTTTATATACAATTTTTAGCACTCAAGCATTTTCATATACTCTCTCTGACTTAAGTATCCGAGGGGCGACGATGACGCATTTCGACATCTTTGTTTTAGGTACCAGAAGATCACGTTCGTGCTCATTCTCATTCATCAAGCTCGGAATTCAACAAGTGTGATTTTTGGTAGCGTCAGTAAATAATATAATCTCTTCATTGAATCATCTATATAAAATGTAAGCCACACTTTCGACAATTAGAATAGTAAATAAATAATATAATCTCTTTAATGGATTTCACATTTGATGGATTATTTTTTTCCTTAGGTTTTGGATGAATTATCTTTTGGTCAGAGACTCCGATAATTTGTGATCTACTTAATGTCAAAACTTTTAATTTTTTATTTTAGTTTTGGTTAGGTGCAAGTGGAATGCACTTTTTTCCCCTTGTATTTTTTGTATTGATCTTCTAATTTTACTTGAGGGAGTTGAATTCTGATTTGGTTGCAGAAGGCAGTGGCAATGGTTGGACGGATGGTATTAAGATGATGGTGGTAACATGATGTGTTACTTGAATGTAATATAATGTCTTACTATGTAAGTCTTGATTATTAATGAAGATGGTAGGCTGCTTAGTTTAGAAGATGGTGTTGGTCGTGAAAGAGTAGCGGGGATGGTTAAGATAGGAGAAATCTAACATATAACCCGTAGAAAAAATAAAATTTTATTGAAACATTAATCATTTTACATTCGGATTGTACGTTTGTGAGTATGGATAGTACTATGAGCATTGATCATTTTACAAAAAATTCACTTGTTCATCTAGAGTTATCAATAGCATGCAATCCTCATATGATGAGTAGTCCCACAATTTTCACACTTCTTTTATCCATGCTACTCTTCTTAGGCCTACCAATCTGAGGAGAACGTTGAGTGTCTCATCACAATTAAATCAAATAACTATATGGCTTCATGCACCGAATTAGTTGCGATGGACCCGTTTGCAGTGGAGTCAACCTGAAATTTCGCAAGGGGTGAAATTCTAGTATATAGTGTTGTACATGTTCACCCTTGCTTATATCGTGATTTGGATACTTCCTGAATAGATCCTTAAATCTGACATGTGCCTCATCATAGCTTTCTCCGTCAAGTTGCTAAAAAATAGAGATTTTTAGTTGCATTGCTGCCACTTTAATTCGTGCAAAATATTTATTACATAATTTTTGGCCACATTGCCCTAGGCAGTGATATGACATGTGACTTAGAATACAAACTTTCAAATGAAAATAATCGAAGGTTGATGGCATCATCAGTTCCGCGTTGAAATCAGAAATTTTGACAATTTTGTAGAAATCTTGCAATATGGGTATTTGGATATTCATGTGTCTTTCCATAAAATCGCAAGTTGTTGAATAGATTGTGTTAGATAAGTGTTTCTATACTGGATACCGTATATGCAACAGTTACCGTATTTGCAAGAGTTATCGTATATGTAGTTATTATTGTATTTGCAATGGTTACCGTATATGCAGTGGTTACCTTATATGCACCAATAACCGTATATGAAAGAGTTGCTGTATTTACAGCTTAAATACTGTATATGCAGAATAGACATCGATTTTACACACTTGATACCGGATTTCCAGTTTAAATAACAGATAAATTATATATATAACAAATCCAATGATTTGTCAATAATAGTAAGAAATAACAATAAAAAAAAATTAAATAGTAATAAACTTTTAACCCGAGGCCTGTGGTACACACAATTTCCTTAAAACAGATTCACCCACTCACCGTACGTGCTTGAGGTATAATCTGAGTGTCTGCTTCCCAGGATATAACTGTAGAATTTGAACACCACAGATTTTAATCCGGCGAACTAAATTAGTGCCCGAACAATATCACCACGAAAACTGAAATAAAATTTGAAAACGAAGACAGAATGAAAACTGTATGCAGATGAATTCTCAGATGAAACTCGTGTATTGGAAATTAGAAAAAATCGAGATATATAAAGACTTGGATCTCATAACTTGTCATTCACTTAATGACAATTATTATAGGAGTTTCATAAAATGAAAAGTCTATTGAAAAAATAAAAATGTAGCAAAACGTGGACACTCCTAAGGGACCAATTTTGTTCCTTTCGGTCCAACATTCGTGTACGCAGGTCGCCATCGCACACGAGTTTAAAGTTCGAAGCCCATTTTGGTCCATAATTTGCACCTCCTTGCGCACACGTGATTACACCATTCTAAATTGTAATCCTTTATAAAGTGATTTTAGTTTTCATCCACTTCCTATATGGGACAAACTTATTTTTGGTTTTCCCACCAACATAAATTCATTTCACATGACATACTTTGAACTTCAATTTCTCATTCACTCGAGCATCATTTTTGACAAGTAAGTATATGATTTCGATGTACTCACGGAGGAGAACACAAATCAACTTTCATCTTCCAAAATAGCCAAATGGGTCCCGCTCAAAATTCATGCCAAAGTCAACCAATTTATATCTCGTTTTTCCAACAATTTCCCACATGAATGAAAATTAGGAGCGACACATGAATGTGACACATGATAACTTGGTGATATAGTTCAACGGTTGAAACCTGCATAGGGTAGGTAGGTGTTACCTTTTGAACCTTCCCTTGTGAAAGCATATTTACTTTACCGGCTGACCAGTAGACGCGATGTCTTTGAACTATTCTGCCATTTATGTAAACGATGATATACTCCACACAGGATTCTTCCTAACACATTTCAGTTCTCATTATTATGTTCGTTTTGGCCATGAACATACACCTGGTTCTGTAAGAGTTCCCAAGAATTTTGCCCCACACAATTCCTTTAGAAGCGGCCTCACTTCTCTCTCACATAGGTGATTTCTTATTGCAAGTAACATGAATTACTTGGCTCGAATTTCGACTCATAAGAATCATTAAAAGCCTATTGCTTATCCTTCATCTTTATGGGCATCACTGTTGCATCATAGGAATGGACAGGAGGTAACATCCCTCACAATGATTCTATTAGGTCTTTACAATTAGGTTGTCCCTTTAAACCTAGATCTTGGGATTTCCAGTCAACTAGG
>CAIGRF010173483.1:0-12845 GCA_903798235.1 Fraxinus ornus
TATATTAAATCATATGTCAACAATAATAGCATTAGACAATTAATCTCTACTGGAATGATCTCAATTGACTATGTAAGGTCAAAAAACAATATTGCAGATTCTCTAACCAAATGGTTAAATAAAGAGTTAGTTAAAAAATCATATAGGGGAATGGCACTAAAGTCCATAAAAGAATAAATCGATACAATGGAAACCCATTCTAGTTGACCGTCGATTCCAAGATATAGATTCAAAGGGATAACCTAATTGTAAAGATCATACTGGATCATTACAGAAATTCATCCCAATCTATTCATATGATGAAAACAATGATACTCATAAAGAATTAAAGGAAAACTAAATTTAGCTTTTAATGATCCTTATGTATCAAAATATTCGAGTGGAGTAATATGAGTTATTCTTAATTAAGAGATCACCCATGTGAGAAAGAAGTGAGACCGTTTCAAATGAGAATTACAAAGGCTTAATTCCTTAGAAACTCTCACAAAATCAGGGAATTGTTCATGACAAAAATGAACATAATTATGATAACTGAGTTATGTTAGGAAAAAACTGTGTGGAGTGTGTCATCGTTTATACAAATGACAGAATAGTTCAAGGATATCATGTCTACTAATTAGCTAGTAAAATAAACATACTTACACATGGAGAAGTTCAAAGGGTAATACCTACCTATTTTACGCAGGTTTCGATCATTGAATTCTATCATGTCTGTTTGTCATTGTTGTTAATTTCATTCATGTGGAGAATTGTTGGAAAAAAATCAAAACAAAATGAAGTGAATTACAATTGTAACAATAATTTAAGCCCTGTTTGTTTCGGATTAAAATTAAATTTTAATATAAGTCAAAGTCAAACAATCAATATTAACCACATCTTTCATGGGTCCCACAACTTTTCAACCACACATTTCAAAAACTTTTATCACAATCTAATAAAAATCTAACTTTAACCCCACCAAACACCTACTTAATATGTTTTAATTCTCTAATTAATTTTTCCGTTTGAATTGAGGGTTACAAAGTCCTAATGGCTATTGTAACATTTTTATGTTTATACAAATTAATGGAAAATTGAAACCCCTTCTCATCCTACTACTATATACAGAAGTGTTATTCTCCATATTCCACACCAACTTTGAGAGCTCTCTCCTCTATATAAATTTCTCTCTTATCTCTTTGCTATCAAGAGTCTTGTTCTTAGTAGTTTAGATAATTTTAGTTTTAACTTAGTGATAGAAGTGTGAGCGTTCTCAGTTCGCCTAAAGTAGTGATGATGTGCTGGTTATTTACTTTCAATCGTTATATCCTGGAAAATAGACACCATTAGTCCTCTTGCACCACAAGTCCACAATGGAGGACAAATCTATTCTAAGAAAACTATGTGCAACACATGCCTTGGTTTCTTCCAATACCATCACTATATCAACAACCATATTTCCTCTATTTTATTGTTTCTCTGTTTGTTATACTGTTTCTTTCCATTGTTTTATTTATATAATTTCAATAGTATTTCTAATTTCCTTTTTTATTTTTGTCTAATAGTTTCCATGTGCTTTTACAAAGAGAATAAAAGGGGGAAGCTCTTGGATTTTTCATAGTAAAAGTTGTTAGATCATCTCCAATGAGGAACACAAAATTTGGTGTAACTTTTACACCATTATATAATTTCTTAAACCATCTTCAATGAGGAACACCAAATTTGGTATAAAATTTACATTAAACCCATGTTTGTCCCACATTAAATTTTAATTCATTTTTCCCTCTCCTCTTGTCTATCATACATTCTCTTAATAAAATAATATTTACACATAAATCCAAGAATTCTTCGTCACTACACATTATTCAAAAAACACTATTTCAAAATCAATTTTTTCAAATAATGGAGCTCAAACAAGGGCTAAATTTGGTGTTGACCATTGAAAATAGTTTTATACCAAATTTGTCATTAAATTTTATTTTGAATCATTTAATTACAAATTATATTATTACAAAATCTGTTAAATTAAAAATTATATGTAATGGACTAAAATATCGCGTTTATTAATAAATTGAAAAAAAATTAAACATAATATTGCAATTAAAAAATTAAATTGAACACACAAGAAAAATTACATATAATGAAAATGACAACTCGTTTTGTCACTTATTTATTGAAATTAGTATATTCATCCCATATACGATCAATTAATGATGTATTGCATTTTAATTTATGTGTTTAATATATGTTGTTGTAGTGCTAATTTATTAATTGTTAAATTTGTAGTTTTTGACTTTTAATGAACAATTTAATTTATTATTGAAATACTTATTACTTATTAATATATTAGAATTTAAAATAAATGTTAAATAAAAATAACCATCACATCAAAACAGTTATAAATTAATTAAATTCTGTTAGTTCTAAAATATAAAAGGGAGATGTAGATGAAATAAACATTTGCTGTAAAGTGGTAAGAAGGGCAAAATTAAAATCCATTAATTTTAAAATATTTCGGCTCTCATTGTAGAGGGTTTTACACCAAATTTGGCCCCTCATTTGAGATATCCTTAACAATGGTTCTTCCTTCAACTGGGAATAAAGGCTTTCATTTTTGAACGGTAGATTGAATTCATATATAGGGATTTTTTTATCCCTATTTGTGGTGAAGTCTAGGTGCAATTGTAGGAGTGACGGTAGAAGAAGTTCTTTGGTTGGTTCTACTAAGGAAATCAAGAATGCTAAAACAAATGAAGTTATTGGTCGTTCTTGATTATGTTTACTTTTGGCTTTAAATTGTAATTTTAAAGGTTTTTGAGACGATTATGAAAAAAAAAAAAAAAAAATCGTTACTCTTTTTTTGACACCCCATCTCTCATTTCATGTAGATCATTACGTAACTCCTTATATACAAGTAGCATTATTCTTTTTATATGTAAGTGAACAATTTCGTCTCTTTGTTCCCGAACATCATATGATTGACAATTAGGGTTCGTTTGATTGCAAATGTGAAAAATGGGTGAAAAGAACATGAATTTCAGGAAATTGAATTGCGTAAAAATTGTTTTACTGAGAATTGTAATTACTTGTATTTGATTGGTATAATTTTTCACCTGAAAAATGTTGAAAGTTTGGTGTCCGTTTGATTTTATTTTCATGGAATTGTTTTATTTTACCATTGGGTCTAAAATTTGTTCCAATTGCCAAAAAAAAGATTTATCATACCAAATAGTATTCATCTGGCTTTGTTTTGCATGAAAATTGTCAATAAAAGTGAATTTTTTTTTTTTACCAATGTATCTAGAATTTTTTTAAATTGAAAAAAAAAAAAATGGCAGGAAAACAAAAAACCACCAAAACCAGACGAAAACAAATTCAAGGAATTCTTGGAAAATGGGCGCGTGAGGGGGTGGGTGGGTGGAAAAATGAAATCCAAGGAAAAATTATGCAATCAAACATTGAAAAAAAGTAGAAAATGGAAAAAAGTTTTCTAACTTCCTAGGAAAACAAGGGTAATCAAACAGGGCCTTAAAAGTAAAATCTTCATTTGTTGTCAAAATTAAAAGGCCAAGGGGACAAATTGAAAACAATAATTGATTCTCCTAGACATCGAGCAAACATTATTTTTCAATAAAAAAATTATGGGTGTGTTTGAGCCACATTATTTTGAAAAAATGTATTTTAAAATAGTAAATTGATGGAAAATATGTGGTTGAAAATGAAAGAAAAGTTATTGATATAATGGAAAATATTATTTTATTGAAAAATGTGTGGTTGGAAATGAAAATGAAAATTTTAATGTGTACCATACATGGACATATATATGCAATATTACTATCTTCTTATATCAATCCAAAATAAAAAAGAAGTAAAATCTTGTTTGGCAATGGAAACAAATTTTATAACCAATTGTGGAAAAAAATATCACTTTAATGGACATTTTTCATGTAAAACAAAGGCAAATGAACACAAAAAGATACATAATTTTAAAATTTTTTGGGTGGAAAATTATAGCAATCAAACACGCTTAATTAACAATTCCCTAGAAAACAAGTTCTAATGCAATTATTTTCTCTGGAATTCATTTCTTTCCACCAATTTTCCACCCTTACAATCAAACGACCATATAAATGTAAAAAAATTAAAAATTGACTTTCACAAGTACACGAGTAATATAAATTAATTAGATAGTAGTATATAATGGCGAAATTAATCTCTTAAGCTCTGGTACTTGTTAAGTATTATGTGATGTGACATACTATAATTTGCATAGTTATAAATTCGGCTCGGATCGGCTGGTCGGGCCGAAAAATCGGTGATCCGGGCCCTTGTTCGGGTCGGATAGATTAATTTAATATGGATGCACATGACTCGATTAAAACTCGGCTTTGATCGAGTTAACCAATGATTTTGACCGAGTTACCTCGGCTGGTTGATCGGTTTTCAAAATTGTATTTTAAAATATTGGGGGTCCAAGGAATTGAACATTGGACCTCTAAGTAAAACAATTACCTCCTCACCATTAGAGTGATAAAGTACTTCATTGTTTATTATATACAAGAAATAATATGTATCTAATTTATCATTATATGTTTTCTAAAAGTATTTTTATAAAAAAAAATGATCAAACATTTAACTTTATTTTATAGACCTAAATAATTAGTGAAAAATAATTTAAAAATATATATAATTTTGCCTAAAAAAATTTATATACTTTAATTTTTTTTTATAGATTTTTATGCAATGACCCACCGGTTTGATCATTAACCCATCGATCCGATCAGTAACCCGAAACTTAATACCTTGTCCGAATCGAATCTAATAACTATGATAATATGTGAGATAACCCAACCACCTATTGTACCGTGTCACGTTTATATCCTTAGCATGAGCTAGATATCTCTTAAAATATCAGTCCTGCATAGTGGAATACTATGAATTAATTGGATAAATTTGTTTTACTGTCATCCCCTTTCAAATACGCGCATGTGTAGCGCGTAGTATCTATAAAGCAAAATGCCAAAAATAAAGAAAAAAAATCAGGCTAGGGTTTCCATGGACGCTGTCCCTTCTCTAAATCTATACGTACATTTTATTTATAACTTTTTGTATATATTTGGATCGATTAAAGCCGGACGGAAAATAGGGTTTGGTGAATTTGGCTGCCATGACTGTTAATAAAACGGTATAAGAGGATTGAATTTTAAAGATCGGCATATTTATTTGTGAATCGAATCGAACGGAACCGGATATTTGTAAATATGGAAGGATCGAAGAAATCAAAAAGGGTTAATTGGTCTTCAGATGTTAATCTTTGCCAGGTAATTCTCTAAAGGAATTTATTCTTGTTAATGATTTTTTAGTCGTATTGAAACTATAAAAATAGAAAGATGGAGTTTTTAAATTGAAATATATAATGGATGGTAAGTTGACATTTTGATGATTTTAAATTAGTTTATGAATTAAAATTAAATGGAGAAATGTTGGTTTTGATGGATGAATTGAAAGGCTAGTGTATTTTTGACATTGCATGTTAATTCTTTCATTTAAATATTGCTGATACAAGTAACAATCACTTATTTGGAATAAATTTTAAGATTGATAGAAATCGGAATGTAAAGAAATTAAGAATAAAGGGAGAGAAAGAAATAAGGAATGTAATTCCTTTATGGAAGTTTAGTGTCAATATAAACAATGAACTTTGTAAAAGAGTTTTATGCTGAATCAAAAAGTCAGTAACCTTGAATGATTTATTTATTTATTTTCTCTTTTTATTAATCTCAATATTGTATTCTGATGTTTGTATTGAACATTTCATAGCTGATGAATGTGAGAAATAGACTAGTTAGCAATTGCAATTGTTGTCACGTGTTATAGAACAAATTATTGGTTCATATATTTTCTGAGGTTGCATGACTGATGGTGATCTCAAAATATAAGGATTGAGATTGAACATAAAACCACATGGAATTTATGAAGATTGTGGCCTCTTTTCTAGTTTGAGGACTTGAGGGTGACGGAAACTCAAGAGAAATATAACTTGAATGACTAGAAGGTTGTTGTTTTTAATGGTGGAACTGACAATGGATCAACTTAAGTGGGGCAGGAGGTTCTTCAGATATAAACAAACCAATATTTGTGTTAGTTTGACTATGTTCAGAGGATAACACTAACTTGCAGCGATATGTAGAATGATTGGTTTAGTTTTTGTTAGTATATACGACTGTTGTTAAATCATGAATGATCTTGAGATGTCTCGTTACATTTGACATCTGTTGTTAGATAGAAGCGAAAATGTTGACTCAATTTTTCTCTGTAGGAAAGCAGAGAAAGGTTGAAGAAGTGAAGGATATAAGATTGATTTCTGAAAAAAATCCCTTCCGCCAAGGACACCCACCATTCTGTGTTTTCACAGGAGAATATTGATATTTTTAGTCTACCTTGAGCATCAAGCTCAGAATCAACATCTCGCTCTCCTTCCCTTTGCATTATTAATTTCGCAAACCGATTGAATATCGAGCCCTACCTCTCGTCCAATTCCTTTTTGAAATTAGTTTTCTTTTGTCCGAGAATCGAGTGCTGTGATACCACTTTGATAGAATCCTGATTTACTGCCCTTTGTATAGCTGTTGATTACTGCTGGATATGTTGCTGAGTTTAAGGACTGATTTGGCTGGTTCTACTGATGATTCAAATGATTGCTGCTGCTAAGTGTATGATGCTTTGTCTACTGTTACCGGTAGCCTTATGCCTCTGTTAAATCACTAGAAGACAGAGGATGAGCAATATTGTAATACGAGTAGTTATAGGATGTAGATTAATATGAATACAGTACGTAATTGAGGATAAGTTTCTGTAATTGGATTTCAATAACAAAGATAATTGGAATGACAATCTCCAAGCATTCGAGTGGCTTAGATCTCTCCCCCTAACTCGACAACTAATCACTGAATGAATGAAAATCCCATCTCCCCCTTATTACATTTATAGACAATCTACTAGCTTTCTATTACACTTTTACCCTTTTGCTAACTTACATTCTATAATAGTGAATGAATAACAAAGTTGTATTGGAGGCGGGGGTTTATCATCTCCCTTCCAGAATATCGCAATAACCCTCCTACATGTAATTCCTATGCTAAAAATTCTCTAAGTGGAGGATGAGAGATACACACTTTAGTTCCTGTGAAAAGAGAACAAATTGTCTTATTAGAAAGAATTGTGACTTCTAATAGCTATGGACAATATTAGGGTAAAATTCATCCTAGTATCATGTCATTTAACGGGTACGTGGAACTATGACTGGAGCATATAACACAACATTTTGTTTCTTAGACTTACTTTACTTTGTAGTATGATATTGAAACTTGATTCTAGCAACGTCCCATTTCAGATAAACCTAATAGAATTTGTCCACTAAGGCTAGGTCTTCTCCCTACCAAAATATCGCACTAACCCTTCTACATGTAATTCCTACAATAAGAATTCTCTAAGTGGAGGATGAGAGATACACTCTTTAGTTCCTGTGAAAAGACAATCCTCCCAAAAAGTATGTGTAAACAACTAATTTATGAAATTATTAAGATCATTAGGTATCCCAAAAGGATAATGTAATGCTTCTGATAAGTCATTCCTAGTCTAGAAGGCTTTTTCCATTCGTGCCCTGGTTGAATCCTAATTTTATGGTATCTATTATGCAAATCTCTTTTGGAGAACTGCATTGAACCATATAGCTCATCAAACATATACTCGAAGATTAGGAAAAACCTATAGTATGCTCTGATTTTGTTGATGGCTCTAGTGTCAACACCCAATTTCCAAGATCTATCTTTCTTAGGAGGGAGTAAGATAGGCTTTGCACAAAAGGCTATAGCCATTATGAGCGAACTCTTTTGTTATAACTTAGAAGTCCTCTTAGTCTATTCAACTTGGCTTGCTCTATTGAATTCATCCTATTATGGAGAATGTTAGGCAATTATAATCCACCGATTAAGTCTATGGCGATAGCTATATATATCTCATCGCTGGTAACTCATGAGGAAATTCATCAGTTGTGGTATCTCTAGATTCCTGTAATAAAGGTGTACAATATGGGGGCCGCATGCTGAATTCAAAAGAAGAAGAAAGCATTTTCTAGCAAAAACAACAGATATAACACTAACTTCACTTCTTGCTCAAAGTTATTATAAGATAGGAGTTGAATCCTATTTCTTAGTGAGTTCCTAGACGTGGGCTTGGCTACAGGCTTGCTACTGAGGATTGAGGGTTTAACAGGTTTCAATACCAGTTTCTTACTTCTACAACGAAAACCATCAGTTCTTTGCGCTCAAAGTTTTTCAAATCATGATCATGAGTGACATCCATGAGTAACATATCACATTATAAGCTCTCTCAACAAGTCTCAACTTTAGTGGAGCTATGCATCTCTCTGCTGAAAAGAAGTTATATCCACCTAATCTAATTTGAAATAAGGATGGTGAAGCTCAAGTTGGAGACCAAATTTTTTGCAATGTTAGATATCCACTTTAAGTTCAAAATGCTACTTCCATCAATGTTTGAAAGATTTGACCTTGTAGTGCAATTAGACACTAAAGGTTGTTGTGCTGCCTCCATGCATTAGAGATGGTGTGAAGATACGTCTAATTACCGAGACTACTTTGTTGCCATCCCTATAACTGTGAACATTATTTTCCTCGTAGTCAGAAATTTCTATAAGTCAAAAGGCAAAATGTTCATAATCTTCATTGATTGGAGTGTCAATGTCATCTTCTATATTATAAGAAATAAATTAGAATCTACTTTCTATTTCTACGGTTAAAATAAGTGTTTGCATGCCTTCACTGAAATCTCCATCGCAATATCCATCGTTTTCCCCTAGCTGACACAACTAGACTCTAGTGAGCTAAATTGTATATATTTATTCAAACAAACCTAGATGAAGGAGAACTGTGTGCCTCTCGTTGGACAACCAGGATATTGTTCCTTTTTTTTTTTTTTATTTTTTCTGGAAAACCACATTCCTCTCCTTCTGGAGGATCAAGGAGATAACGTGTATGTTTTTTATTATAAATATTCTGTAAGAAAATCTATGGGCAAATTGTTCCTTTATTTATCTATCAATTCACCTATTTATTATGTTACTGCCTCACATATTTCCTTCTCTTTTCTTTTCGAGGGTTGGGATTTTTTTGGAAACTGCCGATTAATATGTTTATGTAGCATGCATGCATCCTGTTTTTTCCCAGTTTATTCTGGTCTTTACATGGGAGGAAAATTTGTTTCCTTGTCCTCATAAGGGTTATTAAGACTGGATTTATGGAACAAATGAGTCATATTGTGATTGACTGCTCCAGTGTGTTTTGTATGGCTAATTTGACGAGGACGTATAGAGTATTCTTGAACATCTTCTATCTATCTTGCTGTGGCCTGAACAAGTTGGTGGGGCTAGATAGATGTGCTTGAGCCTGCACCATAGTTCAAATGATCCAAAAAGTATTTAACTTAAAAAAGTACTTTCTCGTTAATGGTCTGTTTTAAATATGACCAGTAGTTTTCATATTGTTTTAGTTTAGTTTAATGGTCTGTAGAGTATATCCACTATCATGCACTTCATGGTTAATTATTACTGGATAATATACCTTGATGTTAATAGACAAATCTGTAGATTGACTTAAAGGAGTCAATTAATAGAGATAAAGCCTATTACTATTCTATAGACTAATAACATTCCTTCCATTAGGTAAGACTGTTTTTGTCGGAAGAATCTCCTTCACAAGTTGGAGTTGAAACTCAAGACCACCTCCAGGCAAAGACTTTACGGTCAGTACAGACAGGCGGTATCTCGTCTGATGACAATTTACCACCTGGCTTTGAAGGGCTCCAGCCTGGAAATCTTTGGAGAAATAAGTTGTCCCAACTACCTCTTATCAAATGGAGATGCCCTCCCAGAGTGAGTTTTCTTATTGTCGTGTTTGCTAAGATAAATATGCTGAAGCACAAAAGTAATATAATTCAAAGACTTGAGATGTTGGGGGAAAGGGGTGGAGTTTCACTAAACAGAGACTTCTTATGAATTGGTGCCTTTCGATTTAAATGACCCTCACTAAGCACATCTCTGCAATATTCTTCTTTTGTTTTTTTTGGTTCTGCTGGAACGGCTTTGTTTTCAAGTTTAGCAACTCTTCATGCAGTCCACAAATAGGGGAGGGTAGGGTGGGGGTGGCGGCTGCCTGGGATTCGTCTTCCTTGTAGAGTTGAAATATAGCACATTATGTACTTGCAATGTAAATGGGCCATGCCTTACGATGCTTTTTCTCTGCATTTTGACTGTTTGTAGTTTGAAGTGGATGGTGTGTGGAGAGTTGTTGCTGGGGAAGAGAGTAAAGAAGTGGAAGCTCAAAATCATCGGGAGATGAGAGTGCTTGAAGCAATTTATCCACGTCTGTTGTCTATTCCTCCAAAGTGTGATGCTTTCCTCTTTTAAGTTACCTTTTTCCTAATTTCATTTGGTGGTGGTTAGGCTTTAAGCTGAGTTTTTGTTATGTAGGTCACACCTTTCTCTTAATGAAACATTTGCTTATACCTTTGTGCAGCCCTTCGGTATCAGCAGGCATAGACGACTCGTCTCAGAAAGATCACAATACCGTTCTGATTCCTATCACTCCCATTGAGGATGAGGATACTGCACTAGATGCTCCACTTGCCTACATGGAGTCAAACACTGCCCCCATAGCCTCACAGCCCCAGATATTGACCAATGAAACTTCCTCTTCTCAGGTTAGTGGCAGTACTGATCCCCATGCCTACAAAATCCCAGAAACAGGCGGAGACCCTTGTGTGCAGCCTGATATTGTAGCTGCTGCACACGCTGCCTTGACAGCAGCGATGTCAAAAAACGATCAGGGAAATCTGATTGATCATAACTTGCTCATAAAAATTCTCAGTGATCCTAAAATGATTGAGCGACTTGTTACAAACCATGGCACAGCCTCCGGCACACAAAATGTACCTGCACCCAGCATTCCAAATATGCCACCCACTGGTGTGCAAAATATGGCATTTTCCAGCACACAAAATATGCCATCAACCTGCATGCATAATTTTCCCTCTTCTAGCTCAATAAAATTGCCCAACCCATCTTCCAGTACTATCAATAGACGAGATCTGCCATCTGCTCATGTTTCCCGACCTGAACTCATTTTGTCTCCGGCTACATCAAGTCGAGCTTTCTTTCCTCCGAGTAGGATAGGACCAATTCCCAATATCCGGCCATCAGTACCTGAAATCATTTTTGCACCCCCTCCATCTGCAAGACCTCCCATAGCAAAGGACATCAACTATTATAAGAGCCTCATTCAACAACATGGAGCAGAAAGACAAGAGGGGTTACCCCAATTTGGTAATCAGCAATTAGGCACAATCCAAGAACATTTAAATGTAGCCAAATCTAGGGACCCAAAATTAAAGATTATGAGACCTTGCATATATTTCAATAGTGCAAGGGGTTGCAGGAATGGAACTAACTGTGCATATCTGCATGAGACATCGTCCCAGCCCCGGGTCGGTAGTGTTGCAGAGGTTCAAAATTCAAAGAGAATGAAATTGGATGGAGAGATTACTGGTAGATAACAATGTCCACGTATATTTTCTGAGAAGAATTCTCTTTAGTTCGGCATTTTATCTCTACATCTTTTTTTATTTTTTGCAAAGAGAATAAATTCATAATTACTTATATTCTTATCTGGAATGTTTTATTTTGTTCGTGTATCATGATAATATGTAGCATTTTTGCAGATTTTCTTTGTCCTGCTTCATATAATTTAAAATGGGTTTGCGTTTTATGCTTGTGGTGATCAAATAACCTTTATGGGGATTTTTGTTTTGTGAAAGGTGTGTTCCGGTTTTCCTGTTGTGTTTATCTTATTGTTTCATCAAAATCTTGACGGGGTGTTTGATATTTTGAACTGGATGGGATCGACGTAGTACTCACCCTCTACGCTTGAGATAGTAAGAGCACTAGTTTGTATTAGAAACTCCTTGAATGGACCCACGGCCGGTCCTGTGATTTTCGGCGCTCGAGGCGAACTCCTAAAATTGGGTTCCTAAAATCAACGTAAATGCAAAATTCAACAGTGTATTATGAAACATATTGCTAACTTAAAACTGAATAGTAGAACAACAAACAAATATAAAGAACAAAAGATTTATATTATCAAGTAACAAAATCGACAAGAGTTCAAACAATTAGTTAAATATTATTCGTCTCGTTGTTTTAGAGGCAAAAACATTAATCAAATCTGAATAATTTAACTGTTTAACTATATCTTTCTTTATTGATAACATAGTCAATTTATTCAATTTTTCTTGTGACATAGTTGATCGAAAGTAAGTTTTGACCAACTTCAATTTCGAGAAACTTCTTTTTGTAGATGCAACTATAATTTGTATGGTTAACAAGATTTTATAAGCAATATAAGCATTTGTGAAACAAACATTCAATGTCTTCAAATATTGTAGCACTTCAATTGTTTTCGTTGCTTCACTTGGTATATAGTATCGCAAGACTTGTAACTCCGAAAATAAATTATCTCCACTAATGTCTGAACGCCCATTATGTTCTAATTGTTTCTCAATATTCTTACAAGAGTTCAACAAAATTGAATGAGTTTCATCACTTAACCTCTTCAAATTGAACAAAAATACAAATGTGTCATCATATTGTTTGAATTGTTTAAATCGAGTCCTCCTAGAAGATAGAGCTAGATCAATTATGAAAACAAAGTATTCAACTCTAAAAGATTGTTCAACCGATTGCTTTACTTCATTACTTCCGCTTTCATCAAATTGTTTTTTTCTTCGAATTATAC